>OU015501.1:133449913-133582413 GCA_907164885.2 Dolomedes plantarius
GTCAAATGTAATCTCTTGATAATTGTAGATTTAATTTTTTTCAGTACGTTGATTTGTGGGGAATTTCATGCGTACCAGTAGGTTTGTTTAATATCGTTTATTACTGTTTAGACGAAGCGTATAGATAATTAGGGTAAAATGTAAGCATTGGAGGAAAGGGGGGGGGGGTTGCGAGTATAGGTACAAAAAAAAGAAAAAGCTTTTTCTATGTTTTGCCATAAAACATGTAACAATGGGTACTATGACATTTGGTACATTGGTAGAACACGTTTACACAACAAATTTTTAATTTGTTGTGTAAATAAACATGGGAATGCGTTAGATAAGTGTATCGTCGAAACACTTATCTAACTACTTTGAACGCACATTATTTTGAACTACCTTTCGAATCTGTAAACACTTTGCTTTATGATAATTTTAAAATATTATTTCCTTTAATTATTTTGAAACAGTGCGATGAGAAGAATAAGAGAACATGCGAAAATTCAAGGAACAATTAAGTTCTCAACAGAAAAAATTTAACGTGGGAATGATAGAAAGTTGAAGGAAAAGCCATGATGTGTGCCTTTTATTATTATAGACATGATTAATAGACCGCCTATATTACTTTTTCGTCTGGGCAACGCTCGTGATAAGACGACATTGAGCCTGATAGTACAAATATTCTGTCCTCTAGTTTAAACATCCGTAGTCTGGAAGTCAAATTTCTAAACATATGATGAAATAATACATTCTTTATTCTATAATATGAATCATGACAGTGAACGCTTTTTACACCTTTTTTAAAAATAATCGTCACATTCTGAAAAAATATTGATTTAACTGCTATTATGTTATGAGCTTGGCTATCGTTATTAATCTTTATCGTATCCAAAAGGATATCAACAAAATTCGAGACTTATTCACAAAAGAAAACGACCCTGCACCCGCATTAGGTGCGTATTCTGATTGCTTGGTTTTGAGAATGGAAGTTTTCATATTTGATATCTTCTCTGCATAAAACTAGGACTAATTAATTAAAAAAATGATGTAAAAGGGAATTGCATCATAAAAACATTGTTTTCCTATATGTGTATGGAAACCTCTGTTGGTTAGAAAAAGCTTAATGAAAACAAAAATTTAAATATATCTGAATGTGAGAACATAATTTTATTTGTATTACATCATTTCAGTTGTATAGCTGAAAAATTAATTTTAAAATATCAGCTATGCAGGAATAATTTCATGTAGTAACTATTCATACAATTTCATTCTTTTAGTTTCAAGTTGCGATATCTCTGTTGCCCCGTTTCTTTTACGTAGACCTCAACACCATTACAGACACGCTTACAGACGTATGCAAAGGTCCTTTTTATAGGCCAGTAGGCAGGGGGAAAAAATTACCCGGATTCGGAAATAATTCAAACAAAGGTGGAAACTTTTTTAATCACTTCATTTTAGGTCAAATATGAATATCCTGAGATTTCCCCCTCCGCCGAGGCGAGCGCTGGTTGTTAGGTAAAAAAATTGAGTGAAAAAGAGGTATTTTTTCAGTTTTTTCAAAATAAATTAAAACTGGTTCATCCAATCATAGAAACCGTAATATAAAAATTTTAGAGTATTAAATTCTGCGTAAAATGAATATCAATACATAAAAATTACTTCGGTTATAAGGGTACTAGCTTCTCCCGAAGTTGCCGTCATTTTTTCAACTTTTGCTAGTAAGTGTGATTTTCGATAAAATTGTGTTTTTCGGGGAAAGTACCTGTTTGAAGGAAAAATAGTTCTAACTAAATGTTGTGGAGCATTTAATTCTGCGTTCAATGAGTATTTTTCAGAACGCCGGATGGTAAAAAAGCAATTTTCTACAAAATTCTTGTACTCTGAAGGAGTCAACTTATTCTGTAAGACAAGCATGTCCTGCAAGTACAGTGTTGCAGACTTTGCGTACAAAAAATGGCCACTCGCATGGAAGTAAGGCAGCATTATTTTCACACAAAGTAGATGAAGCTTTCAGTTTGCACTTCTCTCTGCTTGGATGAATTGCTTTATCAACGTTACCACTCGAAAATATTGCACCCATAGTTTTGCGCTAGGTCCATTATTTTCCAGCTCTCCGAATTTTTGAATAACCTTCTGCAGAAAACTTCGTACAGCAGTATCTGATTCAAAAAGAGAACAGTCTACGTCACTGATGGCATCTCGCTGTTCATCTGAAATCTCAATCTTCAAAAGAACGATATTTGCAATTGCCAAGTGGCACATCATGTGAGCCCTGACGGCTCTCGAATATGCATGACCCGTCATCAGTTTCTGAATTGATGCCCGAGCATAGGCAATGCTCAGTAAATCCTGCAATCTACTGCCATCCAAGATGTATCCTACTGCTCCCATGAAGGACATTAGTAGATGAAAGCTCCCCAAACGGACAGTTACGGATCCAAGCTCAGATTCTATGGAACTTGAGGAAATGATCTCCCGAGCTTTCTAGTAAAGGGGCTAATCGATGGTCACAAAACAATCGCTATGCTCCAATGTCTTACGTTCATTAGCTGCACTAACAAGAGCACTGTATACGGTGTCATAGTTTGAGGGCGGAGAACTGATGAAAGGAAGAAACATAATTTGTGATTTACAGTACTGTTTTGTACATGTAATGTCTTCCATAAAGCCACTCCAACCTGGGGTCTCATCGCACTGCCATTTTTTATAAATCCACATTTCAATAATGATGCTACTCAATGTTGTTCTGCTCTGAAAAGGTAACAATGGGATAGCACCAGATTTCCCTACAATCCAAGCGCTTGGCATCACTCCCACTTTTGCGATTGGGCCTTGTGAAGAAAGAGAAGAGGGGGTTATGCACTGAATTTCACCTATTGCGTGAAATGTGTTTGATCCGTCTAAAGTATCTACATTGATATCTGAGTTATCAAAAACAAATTGGGAGCAGGACCCATGCAATGTACTGCTTCTTGGATGCTGTAGACAAGACATTTCAAACATTCTGACTTCATCGTAAAAACAGCAAAAGCCCAGTGCATGAGCTATACATCTTAAATCTTTAGAACCATGTTTCCTTGATTAAAGTGCGCCCTTACCTACTTGTATTGATGGAATAAAAGATCTTGGCCTTGTTGCAAATATTATTGAGTATGAAATTGTAGTTAACTTGGTTTTCCAATTTCTATTTGTCTTTCTATGTTTGCTTTTCATGATAATTGAATTTAGGATATACTGCAATGATTCTGGAATATTCTGCTCAGCATTCTCAATTTGCATTTGTGCTCAGCATTTTGTTGATCCGGGTACTTATCAATGTCGTACACCTTGGATCTTTCCCTTATTATATCTGCAGCAGCTTTAACAATGCTCTTCTTGTTCATTATTTCGAGATCCATACCAACTTGCTCTCAAAATTTTGTAACTAGTGTTGCGAAAACATATAATGGGTTGTCTATTGTATCCTGCTGTAATAATGATGTCATCGCCATATTTTTCCACCAGTCTTCTCTTGAGAGCTTTTTCAAACGGATTAAGTCCTATGAAATCTTTTAATAAAATTCACGCACAGAAAACTGCCATTCATCTTGATTTTCATCCAACTGCTTACAAATAAGTTGAAATGCAGCTGTCAAATTTTCCTCCCCAGGTCTTCCTGAAGTGTCATATTCTACAGCATTGGCCAGGAACCTTCTCAAACAAGTATTGTGATACCTACCGTCACTAACAATCAAGTCACTGACATGGTGGACGCAAAGACTCGATCTTAACTCCATCTGTCTCCTCTTCCCGCAGCTTTTTCAA
This sequence comes from Dolomedes plantarius, assembly GCA_907164885.2. Lineage (NCBI taxonomy): Eukaryota > Metazoa > Arthropoda > Arachnida > Araneae > Dolomedidae > Dolomedes > Dolomedes plantarius. The sequence continues at coordinate 133,453,700 of OU015501.1, forward strand.
GGATATTTTTCTTGAATTCAGTGATTGTAACAAGACGTACTTGGTCACGTTTTGCTTTTGGGTTTCTTATTTCTTTTTTCTGAAAATCTTCTGAGGCATCTCAGCACACACAAAAACAGTCCTTTTGGAAATTGAATGTCGGTACGTTAGATCGTCGAGCACCAGCACCACTAATACTTGCTTTTGTGGGGCAGCAATGGATGTTTCTCTTGTGTAAAATATTGGCACTTAACAGGAATTTTGACAGTCGTACAGTTTTTTAAAAGATTATGCTTACCACCACCTCTCTTTTTGCTGTATTCTATCAATGTTTTAACCCCTCATTCTTCACAACTATTGTCTCACCTTCTTCAAATGTTTCTGCACAAACTGGACAAAAGTCCGACATTGTTGGTACTTATTAGAACACTTTGTGAGACACGTAAAGTAGCGAAATGAAATAATAACGCAAGCAATATGAAAAATATGGAACAACAGCGAACACAAACCGTACTAAATCTCAACTTGGCAGTTACTGGAAGACGATCCGGTGAGGTGACTGGTCACATTGAACCTAGCGGATGTCCTTTGGGCTAACCACAAGCGCTCGCCTCGGCGGAGGGGGAACTCAGGATATTCATATTTGACATAAAATAAAGTGATTAAAAAAGTTTCCACCTTTGTTTGAATTATTTCCGATTCCGGTATTTCCCCCCGCTCTGCCTATTTCCCCCGAAAAACACAAGTATAGCGAAAATTGCACTTACTAGCAAAAGTTGAAAAAATAACGGCAACTTCGAGAGAAGCTAGTAACCTTATAACCGAAGTAATTTTTATGTATTGGTACTCATTTTACGCAGAATTTAATGCTCTAAAAATTTTATATTACAGTTTCTTTGATTGGATGAACAGGTTTTAATTTATTTTGAAAAAACTGAAAAAAATAACCTCTTTTTCATTCAATTTTTTGACCTAACCACCAGCGCTCGCCTCGTCGGAAGGGGAAAACTCAGGATATTCGTTTTTTACCTAAAATAATATGATTAAAAAATTTCCACCATTGTTTGAATTATTCCCGAATTCAACTCCCTGCCTACTGGCCTATTAAGGACAGCTTTATAGAAAATTGACAATTTTGTTAACTGCGTCTCTAGATTTGTGTTTCAAATAAGGAGGTTTAAAAGTTGATTTCCAGTGGTCTTACCTACTATTCATATCTTCTGTTGATGCTTGTAATTAGCTAGGAGGAAAGAACAAATGCTGCTTTTTTTTCGCTGAAGTACAGACGCCATTGCTTTGAAATATGCCTCTTTACACTTGGCTTTCTTTATTCAATTGCTTTACAATATGCTTCATAATCAGGTCATTCTTAGATACTCTGTTTTCTTTATAAAACGGTTTTCATCTCATATGTGAATCTTGTGCATGAATGCTGTGACAAATAATATTTTGAGGTGTTTTACTCTTGTATATAAGCTTATATTCTGGCTCTAAAAGCATGCCTCTCTAGCTGGCCACAGTGTTTACTGTTTTAATATCTATATATATGTGTGTCTCTCCGTCTGCCGAATGTGTAACCGATGCTTTTTCTGCAGTTGCCAAAGTTGTGAGAGACACAGCCCATTCAATGGGTGGATTACAGATTAGCCAAAGTAGTGTCGCATTGCCTTGTTTAGAATGCGCCCGGCGCCCCCAGGATGCATCTGGATTACCGAGACTGATGGCAGTCCGAAACAAGTAGGACATTTCTCATCTCAAGGAGTGCTCTAACTGAATGCAAAAATGTCATGACAGGAACTCAAAGAAACAGCATGTCCCACTCATCCCATTTGCGAGCATGGTTCCTGCGTTTTTTGCATGTCTTCCCTCTCATGATTTTCCCTCTTTCCATCCGATTTGCTTTTTTGATTCCTTTTGCTTGCGAGTTGTGATCTTGTTTAAAACCATCTTACCGCTGAAATTGGACGCGGAACATTTTAAAAACTGTTGCTGTATCAACTTTTTTATTTTAACAAGTGGAATCATTCATGCAGTTATAATCCATTCACATGACTTCATCAGTTAATCTAATCGAAAATTACAGTCTTTGGAAATTTCAATGTGCATTTATTTTCCCTACTAAAATCATCGAGTCTTTCACAGCTACTGGAATAAATCATTATTAATAAATCCTGCAATATGTAGTGTCATATGGTGATTTAAGTACTTAATAAAACTAAATCGGAAGTCTTAAAAATAATTTTCTTACATATAAAAAAAATGTTAATTTATAAATTAAGAGAAACTTCGTTTTAACGAATCTATATAAAAAAAATTCCAAAAACTTTTAAATGATCTCTCAGTCTGTCGCTATAGATTCTTTTGTTATAATACAATACCATGATATTCAGCAGAAACCTAAATCTTTTAAAACGTATGAAATTATTTTCTTACAGTATTGTTTTCCTTTTGATTTTAGTGACTGGACTTCGTTAATTTGTTATATGCTAAACTTTCACAAACTTCTCGTTAATTTGTTATATGCTAAACTTTCACAAACTACTCTTTAATTCTTTAGATTTTAGATCAAGTGTAATCTGGTGGTGATAAATGTGTGACGGTTACAGAACTGGCATTATTTAGGACTTAAAATATGTTCTACACAATCGCCGCCTTTCAGAAGTCTCATGAATCTTTTTTTTTCTCAAGCTAACAGTCTTGAAGTTTAGATTCATTTCGTATTTATTTCGAAAACGTACAAAAACGAAGCAACAACGCATATGCTTTGTCTGTAAAGCTTTATCTCCAAACATTTTATAAGTGACATCAGACATTGCTTGCTGTGTACATACAGCTGCATTTGAAAGTATTTTTTCATCTCTCATCTATTTTACACGCCAATATAATATTTTTCTTAAGATTACGCGATGTAAACGGAACGGGAAAATTAAAAAACAAAAACAAACAAATAAACCTCACCCGAGATCTTAGTTTATAATCTTTTTTTTCTAGACATTTAAGTAAGCTAGCGGTTGTATCAAACTTTCAAGTTCATTCACGTCTGTTAAGTTTTATAAGACAGGAAGGATCAGGAATAATCTCTCAAATGTATAAGATGACTTAGCTGGAGAATTTTGGCATGAACTCCTGCGGAAGAGAACATAAAAAAGCTCATTCTTTTTTCATTTTCAGTTAACAATAAGAGACACTGAAACAGTAGAGCAATGGCGATAAAGCGTTTTATTAGCAAGTGACGATTAATACTCTTCTCCTGTGTGATGTATTTTTACAATTTCTTGCATTAAACGGAACTGAAGAGTAACAGTTTGTTTCATTTACTGCAAATTCTTGTATTTTGCTGCATATCAACACCGTAGTTTAGACTTCAAATTATTTAGATCACGATAGTACATTGCGCATTGACTTTACATGTAATTGTTAGCTTACACTCGAAACTTAGCTCATTATATTTATTTAATTATACGTATTTACATTCCCCAATCTTTTTTAAAATACCCGCAGGGTAGATTAACACTCCGACATAAATAATGATTAAAAAAAACCGAAAATCGAAACTTATTTTAAAGTTTATTTTGTTCAAAAGGCATTGCAATATCTTTGACTACGGAAAGAAAAATTATCTGTAATATTTTAAAGGAAGAGAAAAAAATATAAAATAAAGCATTTTTATGTAAGAATATCTTTAAAAATTTCTGCGGAAGAAAGGTAAGTCATTTTATTTTAAGGTAAAGGGCATTACATATATTTGCCTGGAATATATATTTTTTGTAGCGATTACATGCAGTTTATTAATCATCTAAGCAGATCATATAATTTTATATTAATAGCGTCTGTCTGCTAATATTTCATAATTAAAATTATTTTAAGCAAATAAGTAAGGATAATGAAGAAAGGGGATTGTGAATAATTATACAGTTGTACAAAGGGATATAAATTCTTGAGACTTTAATGAATGTATTTATTATTGAGTTCTATTTTAAGCATGCTATAGTTTATGTTCATTTCTTTAGAAGAAATATTTGTTTTTGGCACTTGTTCTTTAGAAGAAAGATATGTTTTGGGCATGCGAAATTTATTCTGGTGTTTGTGACATTCCTAGCAAATAAAAATAGGTGTATTTTTTGTAGATAGCGATTAAAAAAAAACTCTTACATCTGTATTTACCAGTAGTTGGTTGCAAGTTTAATAAATAGCGTACGGTATTTCGTATTTTATTAGTTTTAGATTGCAAGAAAGAAGTAGAAAAGTGCACTTTGCAAAGTAAAAGTTGATGGGTATTATCACTTTTACGGGCTCAAACGAAGTACAGAATTTATCGTTATATGAAAAGCTACTATAATATTTCACCTGTCATACAAAAGGGTATCAACATGTCTCAATATTTTGTTTAAATGATAGTTTATTGTTAAGGCTGCTGTGTACTAACCCTATTAGATTAGCTCACCTCAATGTTAACCTATGGAGAAATTTTGTCCAAGTATTGCCGACTTGGATTTAAAGATTTTTTTTTTTTTAATTGTACTCCGTAATAGACAAACAAATTTTTACGCCTTGGGGAATTTTTCGCTAAAAAAATGCAAATAATATTTTAAAATTTAAATTATTCAAGGAAAAATCTGGTACAGTGTGTTTTAAACGCTCATAAATTCCTTTGGTAGACTAATAAAATGAATCCTGTTGCAAGGTGCAAAAAAGTTCAGGCTACCTGAAAATACCATTTTTATTTGATTATCAGCATTTATGTAGCTGTAAATAGTAGACAAATTTTCTCCATAGGTTAACACTGAGGTGAGCGAATTCAATAGGGTTAGTACGCAACAGCCTTAATTTGTCATGATGTGCAATTTATGGCAGTAATTTTCATTTCATCCCTAATTGTTCAGTGTAAACAATGGCAACCATCGTTACAATTTTTCGCATTGATAGCCTGTTATCAGACATTTAATATTAATATTTCATTTGATATTTATTTGTTATTTGTTAAAAGAATTTCAATCGCAAACACACACGGTTGAATGTAAAATGATTCAATGAATGTAAGATGATACAAGTGGAGATCATTTTGATTGAATCGTGATATATATCCCTGTTACAAAACCATCCTAGAATTTTGGGATTTTTTTATGTAATATAAGGGGATTCGATAATCTGAAAACCGAACTTTATCAAACTTCTTGACCCGTTTAACTTTTTTACCTCATTCTTAGAGCATAGAAAGCGTTTTTTCATTGATTCATATAATCACAACAGAAGATACACATTCTCTTAAAACTGAAACCGCCAACGATCATAATATGATGCCAAAGCAGGCGATAGATAGATATCAAAATTGTCACACCTGGATTCCTAAAACAGAACTGGTAAAAAATGTAATAGAAGGAGCATTTTATAGACAATAAGAAGCATGCATTAAAAAATCTTCAAAAAATTAATTTAGAGGTAAATGAGGAAATTAATAAAATTTGACATTTAAATAAATTTAAATAAAATAGCTCTATCTCCACTTCAAGTAATCTTAGAAAATGTGGTGTGTATACACTTATTTGTATTTTTTAACCTTTTTAATAACTTTTTTTAAAGCAGCTTTTTTTTTAACAATCTGGGTTTCTTTAGATGCAATTAGGGTTTATTACATTTTTCTCGCTGGGAGCCCTAGTCTAAACAAGCTAAGCATCACTCTATAAGTACATTATAATTGGAAAAGAGCAGATTGTCATGCTTTCAGGCGCATATAATATGTTTATTTCATTTTTACCACAAGGGTTAGAATTTTTTAAATGGTTAGATTTTATCAAAGACGGTGGATCCCGGCATTATTGGATTAGGGTCTTCCGCCGATGCCCACTTAACTCTACGTGTTGATAAGTGTCAATTTGATATTTTCCGAGATATACGGGAAGTAAGTTGATATTAAGTTATAAACAGTGCCAGTTTACAACCAATTAAGTTAACCGCGTGTCCATATGACGTTTTCTAGTGGGCTAGAGCTGCTCAAGTATCCAGTGCCTCGGAAAGACTGTAAATAGAAAACTCAGCACGTGCCAGGAGGGCTAATATAGTGTCTAAATTAGGTTGTTTATAGATGCATTATAGGAAAAGGGCTCTTCTTTGTAAAAAATGTAAAATTTTGAGGTAAACATAGTCTTACCCACACATTCATATATATACTTGCTCGTGTGTGTGTGTGAGAGAGAGAGGCGCGCGCGTGCGTGCGTATATATATCTACATACACATAAAAATGTTCATTCAAGGATCTAGATTTGTACAAATTATTATGGATATTTTCCTCATTGTAATATCTACGTTACTATTGTTACGTTTTCATCGGAAACGCTTTATACACTGAGTGGCCTATTTATTATGGCAGCTCTACGATTTTATGCAAATCTGCTATGACGTCACTATACTGCTGCTAGAAGACGAGATTGGTATAAAAAGGGATTTTCGAATGATTGTAAAGACAGTTGAAGTGTATTGCTTATGAAGGAATTGGTATAAAAAGGGATTTTCGAATGATTGTAAAGACAGTTGAAGTGTATTACTTATGAAGGAATGGGTAAAAACGCGATTTAACGGACTTTGCCATTCATGTTGCCATCTGTACTTGTCACATTATACGCAAAATATACATTTAAGACAATCGGAATGATTGGATGTCCTAGAAACAGTGGAGCCAGTATCAGCGAAACTGCCTCTCTTGTGAAATGTTCTTGAGAAGCAGATGTTCATGTTTACAAAGAGTCCGGGACCAAACAAAAATCCGGGCCTCAACGTAAGGCGTGTGGTCGTCACCAGTTACTGGATACTGAAAGGACTCTAGGCTTGTTCCGTCCAACAGTAGGACAGCAGTACGTTTAATTACAGCTATTATTAATCAGAGACTCATTCCGATGGCCGCTGAACGTAGTGTTGAGACATTACACTGCAAAATACACCGTGTCGGGTATGGAAGCCGTAGGCCTGTGCGAAAGCCTTTGCTGTCTGCAGCCAACAAGATCAGACGTTTTTAGTTCACACAGTATCCCAAGGATTGGACAGTAAATGAATGGCAGAGGGTAATGTGCTCCGATGAATAACGTTTTCAGTCGCACCATACAGATGACAGGATGTGAATATGAAAAAAAAAATAGCACGAAAGCATGAACCTTAAGTTCATTGCCACAACACATCAAGATGGTGGAGGCAAAGTTAATGTTTTTATGGCATTGATAAGGGGACTTTTAATTAGAGTGGAAGACCGTCTGAATGCAGAGGTATTTAAATATTTTCGCTGACCAGTTATAACCAGTTATGTTAATAGGTTACCTCTCACTGAGTAAACCACCCCACAGGATACTTCTAGCAAGACAATTCTCCATGTCATAAAACTCATGTTGTTCACATCTGGTTTGAAAAACAAGCAGGACGGACACTTTCAATAATTTGTTTCCACAATCACCAAATATCAATCCATTTGAGCGTTTGTGGGTCGCTTAAAGATCTGGGCGTCATCGGGCAGCTGGATCCAGAAGCATCTAACCTTAAAGAACTGGAAAGTGCAGTTCATCGGATATGGTCTCAGATTTCTTACCAATGTCTCATAGTGTCCATGCCGGAGAGAATTGCAGCAGTATTGAGAACAGTAAGGGCTCAACGATGTATTGAGTAGGTGGTCATAATAAATTGGCCACTCAGTGTTTGTCTTAAATGTATATTTTGTGCACAATGCGACATGTACAGATGGCAACATGAAAATCATATGTAGTTCAGATTTTTTTTCACCCTTTCTTTTCTTTGTTTATTTCGGCTTATCTAAAAAGCTACACGGTAGCTTGTTATTTTAACAGAGTGTCTTAAAGTATTATATAGTTTATGTTGCATACGGCATAATATTTTATCTCTCTCTATGTTGCTATCTGAGCTAACTTCAGCAATACACATAACAGGCCAACTTTATGAAATTTACATCATTAAATATTTTGGAGGATTCTTGGCCGCAAGCTCATATTGTTATCATTTGGAGATAATGCTATCCTAGATTAGGGGTGGACAACTCAAAGCAGTCCGGGAACCACTTGAGAAAAATATAAATGACGATGGGCCAAATATAATTTGGGAGCGAATTTTGATGTCTACTGTGCTAAAGGCGATATTGCCTTCATCAAATATTAGATTTTAAATTTAAATAATTCTAAATTTAAATTATTTAAAATGCATATAAATAAATAGAGAGTCCTAAGAAAACTGCATTATAAATATAGGAAAAATGTGCTATTGATTTTTCAGAAAACTGCATTCCTGATAAAAATGTTTGCCTCCTGAAAAATAATTTTGACTTTATCAAAATGTATATATGTTTTGCAAAAAATGCGAAAATTACAAAACACAGTTTGCAAATTTAAATATTTTACAACTTACAACGTCAAAGAAGCAGTTTTGAAACTGACTTTTTTGAAATCCTTGTACATATAATAAAAATACATTTGATTTTTGGGAAATAAAAAGCTTTTATTTCAGAAACTAAATAGAATCAATTTTCTTTAAAAATGAAATCAAGTTGGATTCACAAAAATATGTTTATATTACAAAACAAAGCATAAAATCGGATTTCTTATTCAAAAAGTAGAAAAAAAAATTAACACGATGCTTGTGGATTGGCACTCGATGCAGCAAGGGCAGTAAAATCCACTTCGATTTCGGCTGACGTGAATCACGAAAGGGGTGAGATAAATTTTTATCTGTAAGACTACTTCTTTCCTTGTACTCAGTGCTTTCGCACACAAGTAATGCTGAATATGGAAAAGGTGACTGAGGTATTTAAACAATAGTATAATAATATATTTTTTTCTCAATTTTTCTTTAGTGTCGTGGGCCTGTTAAAAAGTTCTGCCATCCCTGTTGGCCATCCCTATCCTAGATCATTAGGAATTTCTGCTATATTCTATCGTATTCTAACTAAGCTAATATATTTTTTAAATAATTGCTTTATCTATTTTTTATTGACATTTTCTCCAATAAATATTTATAAACAGATTTTTTTGAAAATTTTAAATAACTAAATGGTACAGTTCTTATAAAACTTTATGAACGTCTATGTAATATGAAGTTTTTTATAACATGGATAAGAAAAGGAAATGTAGTTGCCCTTTTTCATACTGAGTAATGTGTAACGAATCATTCCGAGTGTTTAAAAAATCATTTTTAGTAGTAACAACCTATCATGCAGTGGTTTAACATACTTTGTTTTGCATTGTAGTGGTGTGTTATTTAAGCGTTGTGTGGTTTGTTGTGGTTCAGTCTCTAATTCTGTTAGTGCAACACATCTGTTAGTAATACGGGGCTGTATGCGGTAAAGTCATGAGAGATTAAAGTTGCCTGTAATTAGTATAGTGTTTGTCTGAATTTCTCTGCTTAAAGAGTATCTTACATTTCTTAATCATGTCTAAAGCTCTTAGGATTCGCATTTAATGCAATATGTATGTAATGTAATGTTGTATAATCGTATCATGCGATTGTTAGTCGCAATAATATTTCGAAAAAGGTTTATAACAGCAGAAAGTTGTCGACGAATTTCATCCTTATGTACTGAAAAATTCTACGGTATGGCTAAACTGAACTTTTCTCACAAACACACACAAATAAATAAAATAAAAGTAAATAGATAAATAAAAAAATTACGAAACAAAAGTAACAACTCTTTATTTACCCCAATGTTTTTTCTTGTCTAGTGAAAAGTTTTATTGAAAGATTCATACACGTGTGAATCAAAATGAATTTAGAGTTCTTTATAGGATTAATTTTAACAACACTTTAGATTAACTAAAGAATTTACTTGAGATTTATTTTTAAAATCTGAAATAGTTATATTTGTTATATCTGTTGTATAATAAGTGAACACTTTTAGGCTTATTAAAAAAAAATCTGTCTATGAAAGGCAAATACTGTTTAAGGGGGTCCGGGACACATTTTGAAAAAAATTTTATTTATTGAGTTAAAATTTTGAAATTTTTTGTGATTGTTAACCATATAATTTGTAAACAGAATCTCATCATAAAACTTCTCAAAAATTTTTAAAAAAAATTTAAAATTTTTAATAAAAGTGGGGTAATTTAAAATCGTTATAACTCGAAATATTACTTGTCGAATTTCAATTTTTTTTCCTTTAATTAAACAGAAATATATAAGTTTTAATTTTGATTCACCATTTTTAAAAATATTAATTTTTTAAAAAATTAAAAATATTTAAATTAAAAATTACAAAAAAATTATATAACTTATTTTGAAAAAATCATATTTTCAAAAGTAAATATTTTTTTCATATTTTCTGATTTAAAATTAAAGTAAAATAGTTGAAAGAGACATGTTACAAGTTTCAACCATTTATCTTTTACGGTTCTTGACTTATAACAATTTAAAGACGAGAAATGGGGAAAAAACCCATCATGCAGAAAAACGCCCTTGTAGGTTTAAACACTGATTGGCTACTATTAGAATGTTGCAAAAAAAATAGTAATTTCTCCCGTTCTAATTAAGATAGAAACATGATTTAAACGTCATTTTAAGCGTAAAAGAACACAGAAATTTTTAATGCATACAATTTTTTTTCGAAAACTCGAACAGTTTTGTGTCCTGGACCCCCTTAAACTGTCACCTGGGGAAATCTTATGAAAAGTGTTTTAGTTCTCCTCTTTTATGAATTTTGAAATACTGGAAAGATATTTATATCTTAGATATTTGAACTTTCGTTGAGAGATTGGAAAGCTTGCCCCCAAATCTGGAATATCCCTGAAAAACTAAGTGGGCTAGGGCATATGTTAACATGGATTCCCCTTTATCTGTAGTAAAATCGAAATTGAAACACTTTTTAAAAGCAATTGCAGCTCTCTATTCATTTTTCTAATTCCTGAATTAGAATCGCTGTACAACTTGCTTTTGAAGATAGAATTTATGGTAGCAAAAAAGAGTTAATTCTTTTCGACTGTCAACTGATATCAATTTAATAAAGTTTAGTACCAAATGAAACGCGTGATTGCATTTAATATTTCTTCTTGATCAGGAAATCTGCGTGTGATTTAAATTAAACTAATTATTTGCTAACACACCATAGAGCCTCTAATTGTTCTTCTTGTTGTTTCTAATGCCCGCTGGCCGGAATTTATTCCAGACCAGGTCCATATAGGCTAGTGAGCTGAGGGCGGTGCGGCTCCGATTTATAAAGGCACCGTAAGGGTCGGAGTCTGATTTAGCTAGGTGCACCACAATTTTGACCGAGCACCCCAGCAGCGGCATTTTTTTTTTTTTTTTTGGGGGGGGGGGGGATCGTACCCTCTCCCACCCTCTTTGAACTCATAGAGGGATTTTCCGGTCTACGGATTTGACGTGCCCATAACCGGCCTTGACACGGAGGTCTTTAACGGCGCTTACCGGAATTCGATTCGAGCACCCTCAGTTCCGAAAGCCGACTCGCTACAGCTAGGCCACCCCGAGCCCAAGCCTCTAATTATAGTGCTATATGTTTATTTTTTAAGTTAAAATGCGTCTGTAAATCTGTAATATGGGTCTAGAAAATAGTTCAGAACGCTCAATGTTAGGAAATAGATATAGTGAAAGGAATTAAGGACATAGTGGTCTATACGTTCTCAGATAACTTTTGGTTCCTAATTTTACTTATGTGAATGTGGAGAGTGGTTTGATAATTTTTTACTACGAAAGGATATAAATTTCTATCGGTCTTGATTTCATACTTGTTGTTGTTAATTCTTCCTGACCGGAAGTGTTCCAGACTAGGTCCATATAGGCTTTGCGGACTGAGGAGTGCGGCTCCAGTTTACAATAACATACGTCGAAGTCCGTCTTTGCTTCGTGCTACTTCAATGTTGACCGAGCAACCCCAGGGGCAATATCGGGGGAGGATCGTGCCCACTCCCACCTCTCTGACCTCATGATAGTCCGGTCTACTGATTTAACGGGCCTATATCCGGACTAGACACGAAGGTTATTTAATGGTGCTTTTCGGGATTCGAACAGAGCAACCTCGGTGCCAAAAGCCGACGCGCTACCACTAGGCTACCCCAGGCCTTGATTTCATACTTGTTTAGTTTAAATCTTAAATGCAATTAAAAATCAGTAGAAAAAGGGAAATTCACAATATTGACAAATGGAATTTACTTTATTAGGAATGAAATTTTTTTTTCTAAAATTCGTCACCTTATTGAATTCAACTTGGTGCTCATTGTATGTTTTAGTGATGAACAGAATGTGATATCACTGAATACATTACTAATACATAGAACACATTTAAGATACGTAGTAACTTGGAGTCTCTCTACATTTTATTGCTTTAAATATCTAAGACACATAGAATTATATAATTTAAACTATTTTTTCTATGAAGTATGTAAATAGTTTCGAATGAAATATTCACTAGACTTCTAGAGATATTCGTTTTATCAAATCTCTGGATAGTGCCGTAAAAAGAATTGTATCACATACAGTAAGAGCATAATTTCATTGTTCGTTTATCAACACAATATTTACACGTTATAAGGAGGACAAATGTCTGGTTTCTAGAGAAATCGGAATCATAAAAATGAAATGGAATCTTGTATATTTTATCTATTTGTGTAGTTTCTATTTTTACTTTCTTTTTAACTTATAGAAGATGTTTTCGGTGCGATTTTTAACTGAAAATTGCAACAAATTGCAATTATTGTTCGTGTGATGTTACTTTCCCATGAGAACCTTCCATATTTAGTATCTATATATATCCTTTATTATACTTTTTTTTTCGATAAAGGGCTTTTGCGTATTACATTTATTTACAAGCATTAATTTTATACCATCTACAATGTTTGTGAACACACGCATGTGTGCTGAGACATACACATATACATTCCAGTATGTTTTAGTGATTGCCTGGTTTAGGTGATCCTCCTAAACTTATGGGTGAATTAGCTTAGAAATAGATTAAGAAAACAACATGCCACATCATAGTCATAAGGTCTATTTCATTTCTTCCTCCGCCGAAATTTGGATTATTCAAAGTTTGTTTTTATTTTCAGTAATATAGTGTCATCTTTTATTTTTATAATATTTTACCACAAAAGGTATTAAAAAAAAAATCCATAATAAATACTTATAAACCGTGAAAATTTAAAATACTATAAGCCGAAGATATAAAATACTATAAGCGGATGATTTTAAATACTATAAGTGGACTTACACAGGTGTACTTATCTGCTTAATAATTATCTGTACTAGGAAGTATTCTTGCCTGTTAACACGTTCCCTGCTATGTCATTTTCGAGGGTCACTGCCAGACCAGATATATCGAGAAGGGCACTCGTCAAAAGAGTTTGATAAATGTGTAAAAAATTCATTTTTATTTCTTTCGTTTTATGAGCTGGGAATTTATTCATTAGTAGACCAAATTCTGAAACTATAAGATACACAGTATTATAAGCAAATCAATTTCATTTATACTGAATATATACAAGAAGTTTACTTATAATCAGTCTTATTAAAAAGATTACCGAACTCTTTTGTAAGAGAGACACAACTTGGGAGCTTGCTTTTTTTTCTCATTCTCGCTCACTGAACTTTTAAATTTTAAAATATTCTGTTTTTATTATCATTCTGGGAATAAATAAGTTTCTTGGCAACATCCGCGTAGGTGTACATTATTCTTTTTACATGGGAAAAACAATTTGTTTGCACTAAAATCTATTTTATTTCCCCCTGAAGAACATTTAATTAGTGATATTTTCCTTTGGTATGCCTTTTTAGAGTTAATATTATTTATTCAATTCTGCGTACACAATCGAATTGTATATGACAAAATAATACTAAGGGAAAGCTTCTAATCTGTCTCATAATTAAAGGATAATTAAAATAAAGGTCTTACCATGTAGATGTGAAAGTCGAAGAAAAAAATGAGATTGGGGCAACGGTTGGTGCGTGGAGGATCGGCAAATTTCTTGTGTAAACTCTATGGGAAAATGTGCGCGAGACATGTAAAGATTTGCTTTATTGCAGATGACACGCACGCACTCGCTCATTTATTTACTTTTACTTTTATCTCTCAAACGCTGACCATTAAATTTAAAAAATATACCATCATCATCATCATACGTATATAGAGAAAACCCTTGTACCTAGGGCCACCATGCTTCATTTAAATAATTATTATTTTACAGCATTTTTACTCATTGGAGTGAGTGACAACATTGTTTCAGATCATAAGACATTTTTAATGAAAGCAAGAAGAAGCTATAGTTAAATAGAAAAGAAAGTCTTGATTTGATGATCAAAACTAAATTTTTTCACTTCAATTTGAAGTCTCATTTTGTGAAATTATGTTTTAATGTATAGCGGATATTTTTTTTGTAATCATTAAAGGAAAACATGATATAAAAACAAAGTTTGGTTTCTGCAGGTCTTTGGTTATGGAAGCCATTTTGCCAAAAACAACAACATCTTGTACCTAGGTCCATAATCTTGTCTTGTACCTAGGGCCATGGCCTCTGGTAGAAAGAGGTGGACGAAAACTTGGCAACTGTAGAATTCTCACTGATACCCCCTAGAAAAATGAAAATCAAGCACAAATATTGAAAAAAGTAATTGATAAAATAAAGTTTACGAAATCTGTGTTTGAAACAGAAAATTTATGTGGGATCATCAAGAAGACAATGGAGAAAAAACATACATTAGAAAGTGATGAAATAATAAACATTTCCTCCTTTAAGACACTGCCTACAATTAACATTTCTTCTTTACGAAGATTTTAGAAGTTGTGCATGAAAGAAATAATGCATACAAATTGTTTTTTTTATTGTAAACAACAATTTCAGTGTTTAGAAATAACTGGCCCTAGTTACAATAGTGTTATTGTACCTAGGGCCATTCGTAATTTTTTTTAAATTTTCAATATTTACAAGTTTTTTTTCTACACTTGATGTGATTTTTATTTAAAGAGAATAAAGCACGTAATGTATACAAACTATTTTTATTATTGTAAGTTAGTTATAAGTAAAGATACTGCCATTTGAAAATAGCCGGCCCTAGGTACAAGGGTTTCCCCTATTATTTCTAGAGGGTGATTTTTGGTGACGATCTCTTTTTCTCCCTTCATACTTTACCAAAATCGATAAATGAGGTACCATTTAAAAAAATTAAATACTCCTCTTTTGACGAATTGTTAATTTAGGTTGGTTGGATGGTTAGGTTTAATGGCGCAAGGTCATTGACACATTGTATTGTTTGCTTAAAAATCTAAGTTAAAAATGGACTTTTTGCCCTAGAGTTCTTTCTCTGAATGCGTTGATACAGAACGGTCAAATAGTGTGTACAAAGTGGTTTTGTGATGTAAATATCACATTTTCCGCGAGTTTGTGTCATACTTAACTTTTAATATTGTCTACAAAGGTATTTTGACGAGTCTATATCTCATGTTCACCTGTTTTGTGTTATGCTTCACCTCCAATTTTGTTTTGTAATCGGTTTTGTATTATCCTTGGGCACCATTGTTATTTAACAAATAAACAATGGCTACAAATGAACCGGTTCTGCTTTCATCTTATTACAAACCACCAACCTCTCTATAAAATTTATCTTATTTTATTTGCATGCGAAAGTTTCGCACGGGCCACCTATTTATATATAATTGTATTATTATTTCTTTCTCACACACACACACACGCGCACGCACGCACGCGCGAACGAACAAACGAACGATAAATTAATATTTTAATTCATATAAAAATTGCTGTCGATGATATTAATTTAATCCCACTGTCTGATTTTTAATAAATTTATCATGTTTAATTTATATATGTTTGTATAGTTAAATTGTTAAAGTCCGTGAACTCATTTATTGGAGTTACTTTAAATGGCTTTATACAATTTATGCATATATCGTATACATAGGTATAACATAACTATACATATACATAGGCTATCCAGAGTTAGTGTTATAAATGCCATTCATATATTATTATATCTAATGCGCCGACTTGTGGCGACCCAGTGGTACAGCGCGCTGGTTTTCGGTGCTGAAGGTGCTCAGATCGAATCCTGGCGTCTCGCCACGAAAAATGCCTCCGTTCGTGTAGTCCCTTCATAGGGGGTAATGCCGTCCGCCTATATGGTGCCCCCACAATAAAATGGGCAGTAAAATTGCGGCGTGGTATAGGCGAATGTCTCACAAGTGTCTGCGCATTGGGGGAAAAAAATCTAATGCGCCTGTGTGGGATTTAGAAGTAATTAAAAATGCGTGCGATTTCGCTGTAAACTGATATTGATACTCTTCTTGAATTTGTATTTTGTTCTTGACCTTTTTCTTTTCCTGTACTCTTATAAACCCGTAGAAAATATATCTATTTAAATTGCCGTTAATCTTTACTACAAGTAAAGATTAACGGCATGAATAAGACAAATAGTTTTCTTCCCTATCCTTTGCTGTATAATTTTAATGATTATTTCCGTTTATTGCAATAGATGATTAAAACCAAGAAGCGTCATAGCATCACACATTTGAAGTCCCCCTTGTCGAATACTTAGTATGCGTAGACTCTAGAGGATGCAAATATTACCACATTTACACTTAGTTTTATAAATGAAATCGTTATAATAAATTTACCCTCAATTACTTAATTGTAGTATCTTTGTATGGCATTACCATCTTAAGAGATCGACCTTGCTCGCTTTTCTACTTTCTGTGTTGCAAATAAAGGTTGGATGCAATTTTTTTCCCGATATTAAGAACTTGATAAATATCAATTTTCTATCTAGATGTATGGACAGTACAAGGAGGATCTCGAAGCTTATGCAAAAGCCGAAGCAAGGAGATTAAAAGCTCTTCAAAAATTAAGAAAAAAAGAGGAAACAATAAGAAAGAAAGAACTAAAAACATATCGCAGTGCTTGGCAAAGGCGTCTCGCAGGTATGAAACACTATTTTATGCCTTCAGAAATTATATTTCTAGATATTGTATTATATAAACGATTAGTTCCAATACTTATTTTTAAATCTGTATATCTTAAAATTATTATTTGAATAAGTATATGGAATGGATTTACTATTTCCTTATTTTATCTGTTTTTGGGTGCTATACAACAGTAATGCAACTGCTAAAATAAACTTTTAAGTGCCTAAAATTTTCTAATTTTTTATGTAAAGATATACATATTTCCGAGATATTTTTATAGCTACGTTTAACGATGTTAAAATAAGCAGGTCGAAAAAGATATTAAAGTGTTTTATGCAATTTAATTTACGTAATTAAATGTAATCTTAAGTAGATAATAAACCTTTTTTGTAAGATGATTGTGCGAATTATGGTATTTTATGGAAAGAAAGAAATCTGAACGTTATTGGGACTTTTCGAAGGGAAGAGTTTCTGAGGGTGTGTGTCGTATTTAGAGTCTATTCAGTAGATCGTATATTTAGTTAATGACCATTTACCTCTGTATCATCAATTCAGGACCATTAGAATTCGAAACTTCATGATAAGGGGGCTTAGGTAAGCAACAGTATAACATAAAATCCGATGTTCAACATTATATATCACAAACTCTTACTTTTATTCTAAATTATTACCTTATGAATCATTACATTTACAAAAGAACACACGCACAGATATATTGCTTACATACATGCACATGCACATACACACACACACACACGAACGAACGAGAACGTTTCTACGTGTAAAAATTTACATGATAAATAAGCTGTGTTTATTAGAAAAATTTCCCTTTTAGTTTTTGCATATGCTAAAAGTAAAATGCAAAAAATATGTACGAATTAATCTTGTGCCGTGAAAAAGGTTTTACAGGAAAATAAAATTCAAAATATTTGTTTTCTTCTGGATGAAAATTGAATTACTGAATGTTATCTTATCCTTTGTGTTTTGTTTTGTTATGCAAGATTCATTTTCATTTAGCATATGTTTCTCTTTAATGACACTCATGATTATAATAACTGGTTGTAACTTATAAGTAAGTGATCAGGTGAAATCAATACAGAATAAATCAATACATATTAATTATAATTACAATAATTTGCCTTTTAATCTTTAGGCTTATCGCTTAATGTTGATATTCTTTCGAAAAGTAACTTATTCTTGCCATTTTTATTTAATACAGAATTTTTTTATTTCTATTTTGAACGCGAATTCCTAAAATTATGAGATGAAACTGCTATGGACGTAAACGTAAAATCATAGCCATCTTATTGGTTCCCAACCCGTTTGCTACTATGGGCGTGATATCTCGTCTGAATCATTCCGTGACCCTGCTACTTGCCATGGAGCGTGATGTTGAAAGCTCAGGGCTAATAATGTGTTCTGCAACCCCTGACTGGGAATATGTTTTGTAAAAGTTATGAAACTTATTTGCTGATTGACTTTTATTTTAAGCGAATTGTGCCGACAATAACTCTGTTGCTGCTTTTGTCGAGCGCGGATTAAATTCGTCCCCGTTCGGCGTGCCTGTGGATGACATAGGCATTACTACTTATAAGCTTTGGAGATATGAATGACCTTCAGAACTCTTTGTGTCTAGTCTGATTAGTTAGTACCTAACTAGAAATGGGAGAAAAATGTCTTAAAACGTATCGAAACGTTTCATTTTTCTAACAGGTTTAACATGTCGAATGTTTAAATTAATCAGCTCAGATAATAGATGAAAGCCAAATTGCCATTGTAGGAAATATTTTCTGCCGCATTTAGAGTTATAAGATATTTCAAACACTGCAAAGAGTACTAATGAAATGACAAAATGTACTGCTCCATACATTCCCGCCGTATATTATGTGTAGGCAATTCAATAGTTTAATTTCAAACATTGAGCGTTAAATGGGCGTTCTAAGTGTCCGAACAAATAGGTTTTAAAGCCCTCAATTTAAGTAATCAGGTTGGTTATATCTAATGTACGTAGATAATTCCGCATAACTTTGTAATGAGTTTTTTATACATTAACTTTTTCTTGGGAAAGAAATGATAATATACTATTATTTCGTTTTATTTGCACTGCATCAAGATCTAATCTATATAAGATATTACAATTTCATTATTCAGATTGTGTAACTACTTCATTAGCTGTATTCCGTGTAAATTAAGTTATTTTATTGTCGACTGCAATGACCGCTTCATAGCAGTTTCTAGGAAAAAAGGGGTTTTAGTTACCCTCAAAATCTCATTATTGATTCAGTAATTGATAACGCGTAAAATTTTAAACATTTTAATTGACACGCATTTTGTAGAATCAGTAGAAAGCTCGTTGTTCATTAAATATTAGATCATATATCGTATTTTTGTGTTACATCTATTTTAGTTTATTCTTATCCTTTACAGATGGGCACTTAACACATAATTTTTACAAAAATATCATTTCATTGCTGAGAAGCGATCACCCCTAGATTTCAAATTATACCCCACGAGGAAGAAACGAATTTAACTTAGTCATCATGAATCAAAACTGTTTACTTAAATATATTTTCGTCTGAAAAAAATTCATGATTTTTTAAAATCAACAGTTAGTTTATTTGTCGAGTATGTGATCAATACATATTGTAGTATTTTCAAATTCGTAGGACAAAATTCGATGGCCGAAAGGCTAGGACGCTTGCGTTTGGTACCAGAGTTTGTGGGTTCTAGTCCCACGGTTGACTTAGATGCTTGTAGGCTTTCGGAATCGTCTTTAAGCAGCAGGTCACGATCTAATTAACCCTCTTGTAGCAAAAGATGACCCTAACGCTCTCAACCAATCTACCAGCCATAACAAAATATTCTGTTAATCTTACCAAACGTTGGGGAAATTTTTGCTTCGTGTACTGCATGTTTTACACTCGGCTGTGCGAAGAAACAAATAAAAAGTGACATAACTTGAAAATTTAAAACAACGAAGAGGCTTACACCAGTTATTTGTTGATCTAGTTGTGTCGTTGTGTTGTGACTTATGCCCTCCTGGCCGGTACATACCAGACCAGGTTTCGACTGCGGACAGAGGAATGCGGCTCCAGTTTACAATGACACCACAAGAGTCGGAGACCTACTTTAGCCAGGGGCCATCTCAAGTTTGACCGAGCACCCCCAGGTGCGACATCTGGAGGGCTCGTACACTCTCCCATCCACTGATTCACAGAATGGCTTTTCCGGTCTACGGATTTAACGTACCTATATCCGGCCTAGACACGAAGGTATTTTTAATGGCGTTCATCGGGATTCAAACTGAGCATCCTCAGTCCTGAGCCCAACGCACTACCACTATGCTACCTCGGATCCTGGTTGATTTGGCCTTCTTGCTGAACGTGTAAATATTTTTGACCTAGATATTCACGACCATGGTATGCCATAGAAATTCTTAAAATAAATGAAAGAAAAGTTATATAATTTTATCCAAAGTGGATCTTTTACTTTATTTTAAAGAATAGCTAGCATTAAAAAATATAAATGCACTTATGTTTGCTAGAAACTTGTCATTTATTCCAGGGTCATTTATGTTTATGAAGAGTAAGTTGTTAAATTGATGAATTCGTGTTTTATTCAGTAGATGAACACAAGCAAGTTAGTAATGAATAGAGGAGATATTTATTTTCTGGAAAAGTTCTACTAACATATATAAAGTTATTTTTGCCGTTTATATTAAGATCATTACTGGCTCCTTTTCTTTTCCTTTGAGTCATTCACATCTTAAAGGAGTTCAAAGAGGTTCTTGAATTTGCGTATTTATTTGCTTATTTATTTTACTTTAGTCCTGTGGCTCGCGGTACGTGTTATAACTTTCTCTTGAACATCGGACTTTTAACTACTTGACTTAAATTTAAATAGCAGTTGATAGCCCAGAGTAGGATAAAAGAGTCTGTGACTTAGTATGCTACACAAGTTTGTGATTCCATTTTGATTTTGAAATAAAATGACCCCCTTTTTTTACTTGACCATGTAGATCAGGGGTCTCCAAACTTTTTAGCCCAAGGGCCACACTGACTCCCCCACTAAGTCTCAAGGGTCAAGACCTAGCTAGCTAGCTCATCATACCAACTTACTGTAGTTTTGAATTACGCGCAAATGTTCGTTTCGGGATTAGCCAGCGAGTGAGATATCTATGGCGTATTATAATGTTCAATTTCATAATGTAAATTACCTATGTATGTCACTTATTGTAAGTTTTTAGGATAAATCTCATATCATTAATTACAGTTAGAATGTTCAATTTCATTATATATGTCAGTTATTGTGTTTCTTAATTGATCGTTAAATAAAAACATCTGATCATTATTTTGTATGATTTACTTGCATCGAAAATTTTACATTGTAATCAAAATAACCTTTGGCGGGCGGGATTGGTGGTACTCGCGCGCCGGTGTTGGCCCGCGGGCTGTAGTTTGGACACCCCTGATGTAGGTGATATATTAATTGGGCACACATAAGGATAAAAGGTTTAATCTTACTTATTTAAATGCTTATTATGTGCAAATATTTACACTTAAATTTTTTGATTATTAAATTGTTTATATATTACAGTGTTCTTTTATATTATCAATTAAATTGCTGTTCGTATACTGATATCAAAGTTGGTAAACTGATGATACATCCATGAGCAAGAAACTACCTTTCCAGCACCAAGGCACTTATTTGTACGGTTCCTAAACGGTTTCAAGGAGTCTCTTTTAATCGGTTAAAAAATTATTTGTTAATCCTTAATTTTTTTCCTGAAAAAGGGAATAGAATGCATGTCCCTTTCTCATTATTTTCGGATCCTGTTAGATAAGTTAAGATTATAGGTGCGAAACATTAGGGGTGATCCACATTTTCTTTTCTTAGATGGTAAAATGGTAACTTTACGCTAGTCAATGTGTAAAATATTTAATCGAAATGCTAGGAGGAATTCGTTATCAAGGCAAAATGCAAAGACACTTGAATAGAAAATGGTTATGTAATTAGAAGAGAAATTTAAAAAAAAATTATTAATACTGAGACAAAAATCCATAAAAAATTTTAAAAAGTTAAAAAATAGTAATATTAATAATTTTTTAATTTTAATTTTTAACCTATAAGTGAGAACTTAGTATTTTTTTATGTATGTAAATGTTACTTCAATGCAATTGATCAGTGATAATAATACTTTTCTATCTCATTAATTATTTGGTCTATTCATACTTGTGATTTGTTGAAGTTCATCTAATTTGAATCGAATCTTTACAAGTTGCTCTCTTCAAAAGAGAGGTTAAAAATTGTATCTCTTATATGTGCACTGATTAGAAAACTATGATATTCCCATTGCCTTTCTGAATTGACTTTAATGCTAAGATAAAGCATTATAACTACATTGTGAATGATGGCCAATTTTAGACATGCTCACTATGCAGTAAAATCAAATTACTTATGTAATTAAAATATTATTACTGTTATCTGGAATACAGTATTGAATATACAAATATTATCAATGGCTGTTTACCGTATTCAAGTGCTACTCAATTCACCTTTATTTAAAATTTGTTGTAAGATTATTTTTTAAACATTTTTAAAAACGTGAGTAGCGAGCGTTACCAAAATATCTTACTATAGATTTAAAGTCTACTTCCATTTCTGATGTAGCAATCCTGAGAATATCTCAAACTCCTAATCTACTTACTACAGTTAATCAGTTAATCTACTTACTACATTAGGTTTTTAACGATCTCCGTGGTAGAAAAATGCACGCATAAATTCTATGAGAACACTAGTTCCTATTCCATCAATTTGAATGAAAAAGTTAATTTAATAAACTAAGAATAATATGCTAGCCGTTATTTTGCGATAACTGACTTTCACTAAGTGTTTCTCCCACTACTATCTTCCTATTTATTATTTATATTGAATGAAATGTTTAAATTTTATCTCTGTCAACTTCCCCCGCCACCGTAAGTATCGTATCTTAATGAGCATATAATTAGAAGAATGTTCAGATACTTTAGGCACACTACTGACCTATACAGCTTCAACGTTTTTAAAGAAGCATTTAAGTTCTGCAGTTTCAAACTCATTGACTCTTGCATTACCTTTCATATTTCGTTTCTGCGCTTTATTTTTTGTTCATTTATTTTCTTTCATTTCTGAAGTGAACCAACTTAATAAACATGATTGGGTAAAATGCTAATCGTTGCTCTCTTTACAAGTTCTTTTTCCGTATTTTCGTTAAAAAATCTTTTGTTCATTTTTTTTCGAGCAAAGATCTAACAAGCATTCATGGACAAACAAACAGGTCTGAATTTTCTTTATTACGTATGGTTATATTTATTATAACTCTATTGGAACAGTACAATATAATATGTGATAATTTTTACGTAGTGTATTTCATTACAGAAAAAAAAAAGATATACTGAAACGCGCAAATGAAAATAAAATAAACTTATACGAAAAAACTCTTGCTCTCTAACATAGACAAATTTTTTCACGTACTTTATTCTGACTAGTTGGTACCCGTCAAAATATGACGGCTAGATAGTAAATAAATTTACTAATACACAAATTATACTCAACACATCATTGCCAAATGTTGAAAATCATAATAATGCTCAGAAACAAATTAATGTTTAAGCGGCCTCGTGCTTAGTGAGTATCTAAAGCCAGATTTAAAAATGAGACTGAGCATGCGCAGAAAGCAAATATTTAATTATAAATTATCGCTAATTAAACAGCGCAAAATAAACAATTTCCATCGGGTTTAATCTTATATTTCACAAACATAATTATCATAAAAATAAAAATGGCAGAGAGAGGTCTAGAGAGACTCCTCGACATTGAAACATGTCACTGAGCATGCGCAGAAGCAGTGAGTTTCTAAAGCCAGATTGAAACATGCCACTGATCATGCGCAGAAATAAAATTTTAATTGTAAAGTATAGCTCATTAAAATTGCAGTTACAAAAACCAAATTTGACAAATCTACAGATTACAATCTTTCGTTTAAGACCAAAATGAAGTAAATTGATTGTTTTCTCTCACGGACTGCCCAAAAAGTCGGCTTAGTAACTTAAATATATAGATGGCCGAGGTGGCCTTGTGGTACAGCGCGCTGACTTTCGGTGCTGAGGGTGCTCGGATCGAATCCCGGCGAAGCGTCACTAAAATACCTCCGTTTGTGTCGTCCCTTCATAGGGGTTAATGCTGGTCCACCTATATGGTACTCCGATAATAAAATGGCCAGCAAAACTGCGGTGATTAACAGGCGAATGTTTAGCGACAACTGCCTTCGTATTAAGAAAAAAACAACAACTATATTCTCATGAAAAAACGGCATTTTGTAATAAATATAAAATTCTTTCCTTAAAATGTCATGTTCGACATAGGAGTTCAAAGGGTTTACTTGAACTTCCAAATCAGTTTATTTATTGAACATTCTTTACTAGGGATAATAGCGCCTCCCCCCCCCCCCCCAAATAAATCCAGGCATTCGACTGACATGATGTGAATCACCAGCATGGTGCTAAATTTCTTCTTATAATTGTAAGTAGTAGAATGTGTAATTCAGTCAAATAGCAACCGCAGTCTTAATAAAGCTTTTTAATGTGCGGTATTTTTCTTGTTTGAGAGTATCTGTTTTCATTATGTTTTATCATAGTTATCATTTTTTTTACTATGCACCCTACAGAATTTTCTAGGAGCTGGATTTATTTATTTATTGTGCGTACAGTTTTTCTTCCCATTTACCTCCTTATACATGAAGGGAAAATTATTGACTTGACAAGTTCTGCTTTGGATTTATGCGTCTTTCTTTCAATTTCACTGCGGCATTTCCCCCCCGTTATTCTCAGTCCGCTACAATGAAATATTCTTCGGTTTTTGATTTTAAAAGGAAGAATAAAAAATAGTAAAATAAAGCGGATAATAATATTTTTTGTAATACATTTATGCTTCAAATAATACGAGCTTTTTTTTAGTTTGATAGTAACTTGTTATGTTTTAAGTGCTTTTGTATCTAACTTTCAACTTGTGTACAGTATTTTTTTCTATCTGCATTTAACATTTTTTTTTTCATTTTATGTTTGTATTAGTAATGTGATGCATTTATTATTTTATTGT
The DNA here is from genome assembly GCA_907164885.2 of Dolomedes plantarius. Classification (NCBI taxonomy): domain Eukaryota; kingdom Metazoa; phylum Arthropoda; class Arachnida; order Araneae; family Dolomedidae; genus Dolomedes; species Dolomedes plantarius. Next base: position 133,478,719 of record OU015501.1, read on the forward strand.
CTTGCATGTATTTTTTTTACTGAGTAAAATAGCTTGTAATATGAAAACTGGAACTTTTAGGATACTTCACAGCATTTTGGCATCACACATTTGCTAAATTAGGTGAAGATTGGGTGTTTCTTGCAGTTCTGGGCATCCTTACATCACTAATAAGTTTTGGCATGGATTATGCAATTGCAATATGCCTAAGAAGTATGTCCTTTTATATTATTTTTTGTTAGTATTTTTGTTTTAGATGTTAGATTGCCATTGCAGTGTGTTTTTCATAATGCCTAATGCAAAGCAAATGCATGTTTATGTTTAAATTTAATTGTGTACATGTCTTTTTATTGCTGACTAACTGGAATCATAAAATAAATCTGACACTAGACAGTTAAAGGGTGTTTAAATTTTAATTTTTGAGGACATAATTATTCAGCATTTAAAAATTAGTTGATATTATAGGTATTTTACAATTATAAAATGTAACTATGAAAATTTTTTATAGGATATAAAGAAAATAAAATTAATTTAGAAATGAATATATAATTCTAACTGGAAATTAAAAATTATTTCAAGCATATTATCATTTTTAGACATTAGTCACAAGCTATTGAGTTTGGTGTTAATGAATATTTTTTAGGTATTTATTCTGATAAATTTAAGTCTGAAATATCCTTTATAGCTTGATGACTTCCTACTAGCTAAAGATTTATTTGGGTGAAATCGGCGTTACACAGATATATGAAAACGTATTTTACATTTCGAAGGCATATCAGAGAACTGCAAATATATGTAGCTAAAAATTCACATGTATTTCACTAGGTTCTTCGCATGAAACTTATTTTCTCGCTTTGCTGATCGACTAATTAGTTTGCATGCTATCCAATGACAACACTTTTCAGGTAAATTTTGCTGATTTGCCTTTATATTTAATTTAACCACGGAGTTCTTCAGTAATACACCCCGATTGTGACAGTCTATAATCAGATATTAGTATCAAATGTAGCTTCTGTAATTTGAAGATCGCATCGTAATTCGGTTGTCTTTTGATAATATACATTTGAGCATAATATAAAACTGGTGTTAGGGAATTTTGTATCATGTGAGTGTATCATTTATGCAGAGAAGTTCAAAGAATGCCAGTTGTTTTAACGAAAAATGGTGCATATAACATTGATCCCGGAGGTGTAAAGAATATTCTACTTACGTTCTGCCATTCTTTTCGACATGCTTCTATTGATTCTTTTAAAGATTGTTGGACTCAAACGATGACATAATGGTACAGTTATTCGTTTACGACTGAATTCTGTACCCCCTTTCCTGGGTAGCAAAAAGTGACCGAGGCGCTCCCAATGAACCTGCACACAATTCTTTCTCTTTTCTGCAGATATATATTTGTATGTGATATGTGCTTATTCACCCAGACATGTAAACTGTTGTCGTATAACATGGATGCGAATATCATGAGAAAATTTATGTTCTTGTACACGTAAATTGTTGTCATATAACATGAATGCGAATATCATGAGCAAATTTATATTTATGCCCACATCTTTATAGTTTATCGATTTTTTTTTCCTTTGGATAGCTCAATCTAATTACTGATAAAACCTTTATCTCTTGTTTTCTGAGTCATATTTGGGCGTTTTCCATACTTATACATACAACTTTTAAGTGGTAGATATATATCAGTATATAAGAAATAATATTAAAAAAGTAAAATGATTTTGGTGCATATAAATACACTAGCTGAAAACCCGCACTTCGCTACGGAGTACATTCAAATTAAATTCAACGGTCAATGTATGCAATTAATGCCCCCAAAATAAATAAATAAATAAATAAATAGATAAATATATATATAATAAATATGATGATCAATCTATACAATTGATGAAAAAAAAATATATATATTTATAAAAAAATTGTAAGAGATATTTTTATAGACAAAATAATGTAGAAGAAAATATTCAAATTAAATCTAATAGGATATACTAAAGAATATAGTACAGTCAATATAGTACAGTTTGAGGAACATAAATTTTACTGAATTTTAATATTTTTTTTGGATAATGTCCAATCGTCTGCCGCATTAGCAAGAAAAAATTTTTTTTTGTCTATTCCGTTGTTATGCACGTGAAGATAAATTTATTTAAAGTACCAGAAAAAGAAATCACGTGGTCAGCATTTAATAAATAAAATTCTAAAAATTAATCTTTAAAAAATCACCAAAAATCAGAAAATGGATGTAAAGATTCGAAAAAGATTTCATTTTAAAGGAATTTTTATGATCTTTCTCGTGATATAAATTTTATAACCCTCAAATTATTATTTTACATGTAAACTTAAAATAAGTTACTAAAACAGCTTAAAAATTTAATTTAAAAAATCTGAGAAGAATTTTTCAAAAATCTTTCTTTGTGCACCCGTACACTATAAGAAGAATCGCCATGCAAAATTTCAGCCCTTTAGATCCAGCGGTTTGGTGTGTGCGTTGTATGTCAGTCAGTCAATCAGTCAGTCAGTGAGTCAGTCAGTTACGGAACTGTTTTTTATATATATAGATTATGGGGTTTCACTAGTAATCAACAAAATCATTTAACACGATAAGAAACATCAAATTTTGTTTGCGTATAATAGCAAAACTATCAGGATATTTCTTGATCTATAAAATTACACTCCAGTTTAATTGAGATTTTTGCAGGAGCCTATGTCTTCTCGGAACTGCTGTGTGCGGGCATTGATGATATGATTTATTGCAAGGTGGAACAACAAAATGAAATATAGAATACTATTAATTAGTCAGTTAGCAGATTGAAATTGAATTAAGTTTAGCATTCAAGTTTCAACTCTTGCCATTTTAACGGGAGGAATTCAACAAAATTTATTAATACGTAACATACTGCTTAAATTCTCTGCGGAAATAATCTCCCCTGCCCAATTGCTGCGTTGTTTTCTTATGATTTAAAAGCACTTCTTGAGGTAAAAGAACACAATTCATCATTAAAACGGAACTATCCATTTCTCTTCAGTTAGGACCATAGCAAAAGAAATGTGACGATTAATATTCTATCCTTTTGAATTCGGTGAACAAATGTCTCAACTTTTTGTCAGTGTCAGACATTTTAGGTCACCACTATCACCCATTGGATCCCCACAATTACATTATTGCTTAATGCTTACGATGACGGCAACTATGAATTTCAGCAGCAAGAAAATATTTCTTCTTACAAGAAATTTCCTTTTTTTGGTTTGTTTGTAGGAAAATAATCTTTTTATAGCCTTTTCCAGGATTTTAGTATCAGTCAACTCAAGTAGAATACGAGTGTTCAACCTTATGGCTTGTTATTAAAGTTACCCTTTCCTTCTTATAGTTGCTGATATAATCACCCCTGTAATAAATAAATAATTTTTATGCTTGGATATTGGAATGCATCTCGCATATTGACAGAAGCAAAAATAAATTACCGCTATTTAAAGGGAAACAGCAGTAATGTAATCCAAAGCGTAAAAACACTTTGAATTTAGCTCATGAATGTCTGCTAACTTATATCTTTCAAGATCTAATGTCACTTTAAAATAGCTGCAAATTTTTTAATTACTCATTATGTCGTTGATTCAAAGTTTTCCTGACTCTAAACTATAATTTTCGGAATGTTATGTGTGTATGTAAGCTATATGCAAAACAGTTTTGTCCGGTAGAAAGTTCAATATGCTCTTCGAAAGTTTCATATCAGTAAACTGAATTTTTGTGATAATTTTTTGCTTGCTAAGAGTTGTTTTTATCTGCTCAATTATAATTCTATAATAACGGAGGAAAAACAAACTCAGAGCATGTAGTACTTGAATACAAGACATTTGCATGCTTATATTGCTTAAAAGTGTATATTGCAGGCTGCACTATCCTCTGAACTATATCAAATTTTTAAGACGCACGAATAGCAATGAAAAGTTAACTCAACATTTAAAAAGTTTGATAAATGGATATCAATCGTTTTCTGTAAGCTAAAAGATATGTGTGCATTAAAAGTAATAGTAAGTTCTTGGACTTTTTTTTTCATTTGCTCATGATGTTTATAACGTTTATTTTACATTTTTTTATTTAACTATCTCCTTTCAAATAATATAATAATATAGTCCTTTCAAATAGTATAATAATGATGGGTTTTTAAATATTTGCAAATTTTCGTTTTTTCATTTGATTTAAAAGTATTTAATGTAAAAATGTAAAATTTTCCTAATTTAAAAAAGTTTTTTTTCTTGGTATTTTTTAGCTCGTATTTGGCTTTATCGGGATTTGGCCAGGCATCCAGTATTACAATACCTGGCATGGATAGCATTCCCTCTAACGCTGATTCTTTTCTCATCTGGTTTCGTGCATATCATCGCTCCACAAGCTATAGGATCAGGCATTCCTGAAATGAAAACAGTATTAAGAGGAGTTGTTCTTAAAGAATACCTAACATTTAGAACTTTACTTTCAAAAGTTGTTGGTCTCACTTGTTCACTAGGGAGTGGGCTTCCCATTGGAAAAGAGGTAGGTTATAATTATTCTCACGCCTCCAAGAAAAAATTCATTATATCCTGTAATCTTCCTACTTCCTTTTACTATTAATTTTTATTATGCATTTACAATGTTATCCTTCAAGTACGCAAATTATTTTGCTTTTTAATCCGCATGTCGTTCGGAAAATAGTATCCGGTTGCTTATCACTCCTACGCAGTTAAATGAACCGTTTCGTTTAAATGCCAGACAGTATCACTGTCCTGTTTGTTATTTCCGTGAAAATTCCATCTCGTTGTCAACATTTTTGCAGTTTCTATGTGTGTTTGAAATGAACAAGGTAACAAGAAAAATCTTACGACGTGTGTTGTTATCACTCTTGTTTGCAATACTAACGGAGGATGTTCGTTCAAGCTGACTTCTCAACTCGGAAAGCCATGGAAACTGAATTCTAGGATTGAGTAGTTCCACTCTATAAGAGAGAAACAGAGAGATCATACCACAGGAGCCTTAATAACTGCCGACGCATATTGCGAAAAACTGAAGCTATTGTAGCCGGTTCTTTAGAATCGCAGTTTAACCCATAGTCTAGAGGTGACATCATCCTCCACGGCCACGGCATCGCCGGTTTCTCAGAAAACTAGGCAACTCGTTGAGCGTTCGAACTGGGAAGTTTTGATGTATCATCCTACATCCCAGGCGTGGGTCCCGCAGTAAATTTTACCTTTTCACAAACGTTTGACAGAGTGCAATTTTCGAGTGGAAAGAGCTGAATGGAGTGGATGCGTAGGTGTATATGAGGTTATATAATATTTGTCACATGGTCCGATAGCGTAACATACAGAGTGACTACCTCAAAAAATGACCTGAAGTATACTCATGTTTTAGATGTTTTATCCGGAATTTTTTTTCTGTTATTACTAAAGGTGTTCTACTTTCTAGAAAACCCCACTTTTTTTTACCCCAAAACCATTAGAAAAGAATATTAAACTTTCCGTTTTTACACAACCAATATATAGCTCACTCTTTTTACAAAAATCTTTTAATACAAAAAATAAACAATGAATTCTCTCACTATCTGTCTCATAATCGTTTTATTAAAAATAATAGTTTGTTTTCGTTTTGGACGTTCAGCCATGTAATCGGTAAATCAACATACCATGAAGTGTCAAAATGCTTTGATCGTGATATATTGGAATGAGTAAGCATCTCACAAATGCGATCGAGCTTAGTATAGCTTACCTTTAATGATTAAGTTCAGTAGGATTTCCAGTTCCGAACTAAATGTCGTTAGAATGAAAAATTGATGAATTGAATTATATGCTACAAACAATTATGTGTGTGATAGTGGGAGGGAAAAGGAGATACAAGGACTGAGCGAACGAGTACTCCGATCTTCTAATACCGCATGTACACACAAGCGAATCAGCTCCCCCCGTCCAGCCGCGACACATTAGTCACGTTCCAGGAGCGTGACTAATCGACCCGACCGACCGTTCTCACTTTTCCGCCGATCGCAACTTCCCGACGTCATTACCCCTTTGACCTTTGACCCCCTCCCCGCCATCAGTTTACGAAAAGCGCGATTCAGGGACTCCCCCTTTGACCCCCCAACGTGGGGAGAAGGTCCCTCGTCCCTTTGATCATTCGTTAGAAAACCGCCCTCCTAAGCGAGCGCCTGAGCGGCGAGGCGAAGACCCATAAATCACTGTTTCCCCCTACAATTCTCTCCCCTTTCGCGAATGTGTGTTCGCGGTGTAAGGGTTTCTCAACTCTTTCCTAAAAGCAAGATAATCAGATTCAACCCAAAATAAACTGCGATTTAAGTATGCGTATAGGATGGAAAAAAAATGGATGCCTTAAATTCTACGATTGGTCTCTCTTATAGTACTGAGATGAAACCTTGATGCTAAACGTTTCAGAGACGGAAGTATTGTTTGTAGATTCATTTGGTGCTGTTGTAACTCTGATTTTGGGGTGAATATACCTCACAGTTGAAGACGTCAGATTTCTAAAATCCGAAGAGTAGTGATTTTATTACTCCTCTTCGGCTGCTTTGACCGCATATGCTTCAGCAATGATTTAAGAATATTGTTGGTTCAGTATCATCAAAACAACCATTTTGGCCAACAACCCTGATAGCTGTGTGGCCAAAGCGCATGCCTGCAATGCCAGAGGCTTCAGTTTCGAGTCCCTCGGCTGGCATAGGCGTTTGTAGTCGTTCGGAGTTAGTTTAAACTATTGATCACCTCTCTTTAGCTCTTGTATAGTAAGCGAGGATTGTAGCGCTCGAACAACCAACCAGTCTTCCCACTGGGAAAAAAATAACAATAATAACAATATAAATAAATCGCAGAATATGTACTGTTATAGTACTTTCAACTAGCTATTTGCCTACTTGGTTTGTACATCCTTTTTGATCGGACCTAGATGGAATGTTACCGTCCATTGTCCCCTTGAGGAACAAGAAAAACAGATTTTACAGTGATACCACACATTTTGGTAAACGCGATGATCTAAGTTCAACTTTTAGCGGGAAGAAATAATTTTGTGAATAATGTTACGATTCTATGAAGTCCAGGTGGTTGATATTTCCTTGCAAAGTGGTTACATTTGTTGCATAGATTGCGCCCCGACTGAGGGGCCTATCTCATAAATGCGTATTCCAAATTTAAGAAGCAGTCACCTGATCCGTTAGGAAAATAATGAAAAATTTGTTGTCTCTTTTGACAATTGAGATTAAATACCTCACCTAATATATCCATAACATAGTATTCCTCTAATTTCTTTGAGACTGAAGTTTAAATTTCGCTATAAATCCGCTGAACGCTTGCATATGCTAATGATAGGCTATGTACCATATAACATTTTTATAAAGAAATGCGTCAAAATAATAATATTACAATAGTTGAAATTTCTGATGGTACATTAAAATATTTAATCAGTTATTAATTGATGCATGGGATTATAGGATACTTTAGGATATGTTTTAAATAAGTTAAAACCGAAACAAACGCCGATATCCTGTTCTAAGTTTGAATTATAATACTCTAAAACTTTTCTGTACTACACTGCTGGCCACTGTAAATGCAACACCCTGAAGGAAAGTGCTTTAAAACACCCTTTGTTTTAAAGCACTAGGGGCTTCGCCCTTAGGCTCGCTACGCTCGCTCCTCTGGTGAATCAAGTGAATGAATGACTCAATAGTTGTTTACAGCGATTGAGTCATTCATTTGTTTACAGTTGAAGCTTTCCCCCCTCCCGGCGAAATGGATGAAGCCCGCCTATGGGTGAAAAATTGGATCTTCTTTCATGTCCTTCTGCAAAGGAAGCGAATGAGAAGATTTTTTTGAAGTATTTCTTTAAAATTCAATTAAAAATCGAAATTTTAAGATAGAGACTTGAAATGAAGTTTATATGAATGAGAAATCTTTCATCTTCCAGTTGATATAAATATTTTCTTTGTAACATAATAAGTCTGAGAGCATCGAATTTATATATCTCGAAACGCATAAATTTTTCCAAAAAGTGGGTTTTAAATTTTAATAAAAATATCAGTCTGTTTTAAATTATTTTTAAACAAATGAGGTCTTGTTTGAAGGAGGTAGTCTTAGATTGTAAAAAAAAAAATAAAATAAATAAATCTACGATCCTTTTTTGGCGAGTTATCGTAATCTGAACATGAAAAAGTCAATATTTTCCCATAAAACATAAAATAAAAAAAAAACCTTAAAGTCCGACGAATATGAGACATGTCTTACTTTCTTCCCCACATTGTTCTGCATCGATTGGTATCGGTCTCGACCCCATACCCCCAGCGGTTTCGGAGGAGATAGCGTGACAAGCTTTTGACAGCGGCGTTGCCGGCAGCGGCAGCGCCAGTTACTTTTTTTTAGAATAGAGAGATACATTCGTTTTCCCTGTTGATTTCAACCCAATCTTCGTTAGAATCGCCAACATTTTTCTTTCTGCTTCATTTTTCTCTTTTGTTTGAATATTGTATAGGTTACAGTTTTTTTCTAGGGTCAAAATATATAACACTAGTGTCTCTGTCAAGGTAATTAGGAAAATGAAAAACATTTTATCGTGATAGCCGTTTTAAATTTCGCCACCTTTATCACTCTTCTGGTCTACTTAGCTATAGTTTCTTTGTTAATTTTTTTCGTGGTTTAAAATGCTTAAATTCGTTGAAAATAAATAGCTGAATTGTCAATCTATTCAGTCGCTGCTACAGTGTAAGTATTCAAATGTAAAAGCAAGTGCGCGTAATTTCTCTAACCTTTCGCCTGTAGTTGACTATTACCTGTCTTATTCTTAGCTTTTCATCTGGCTTTCACTAAGAAAGCAATGGGACTTTCTCTGGTATTCAGTCATAAAACTTCAGAGGAACTATACTGTTGATGACAGTTTTGCACCTTTTGCACTTCATCTTGAAACTTAGTTCCTTATTGATTATACCTTGCACATATTATAGCATCCCTGTAAATTTCTGGAATGCCTGGGTTAGTGCAACAGTGTAATACAGCTGCATAGAAGAGAATAGAAACAACTAATTTTTTCTGAGGAAGCTGTTCTTCACGTTAAGAAATTTTGCAATATCTTTCGCTATTTTCGTAATCGATCCCAAGTCTTCGCCTAGATAGCGAAGTCAAATACACAGACCAAAAGTACGATAAATGGTTTACGTGAACTTTTTTTTCCCTCCGAAACTTTGTACATTGGAACCTCGATATTGAATTCCTTGATAAATTCAATTTTTTCTATTTCCCTTGAACCTGCCTAACACTCCCATGTTATTATTAAATCGAACCTCGGTATATCGAAATCCTCGATAATTCGAAGTTTTCTCGTTCCCCTTGAGGTTCGATATATCGAGGTTCCACTGTATTATATTTTGCCATTTCTTTCAGCGGTCAAAATTGTGGTTTATTCTCTGCTTATTATTCTCCTCATATTTTGATGGCAAAATTCAAAAAATCTATCTCTAAATCTGTGTTACTATGTACGTGCTATATTTTCTCATTTTTTGTATTTTGTCGTCGGCATCTCTGGTGCTGCTGATACCGTGGGTCTAAATATCTTTGGGGCTTATATTTTACTAACTAAAGAATCACAGTATGGGTCTTCATTATACGCGGCAGAGGGAATAAGAATGCATTTTAACAGTGTTTCCATTGAAAATTTTTGTTTTCAAACAATGCATTTCAAATATGTCACAGTGAAATTACTAAAAATGCGATGTAGAAATAAATGTCGTGTGAGGTTGCACAATATCTAAGACACCTGCTGAAGCTCCATTTACAGAGTCGCATCATTAGGGAATTTTCTCAATGGCTTGAGTTTCCTAGTATTTCCTCTGGTTTGATGAATGAATATAGTTGTTGGTAAAGGGTTTAAATACGTATTCGTGGTCTGTTGTTATACGAGAAATTAATTTTGTATTATTAAATTTTTTATGCTATTATTTAGAGCAGTGGTTCTTAACCTTTTTAATAGTCAACATCCCCTTGAATCTGAAAATAAGCTTTCGCACCCCCATGAAAAACGTGTTTCTCTTTTTTTATTTAGGAAAAGACCTTTATTGCAAGATAATTTATTTATTGCATAAAAAAATTAATACATTTAAAATACATACTATATTATCTATATATATAAAACAGTTCCGAAACTGACTGACTCACTAACATACAACGCACAGACCAAACCGCTGGACCTAAAGGGCTGAAATTTTGCATGGCGATTCTTCTTATAGTGTAGGGGTGCACAAAGAAATATTTTTGAAAAATTCTTCTTAGATTTTTTAAAATTAAATTTTTAAGCTGTTTTAGTAACTTTTTTTAAGTTTGCATTTAAAATAATAATTTGGGGGTTATAAAATTTATATCACGAGAAAGATCGTAAAAATTCCTTTAAAATGAGATCTTTTTCGAATCTTTACCTCCATTTTCTGATTTTTGGTGAATTTTTAAAGATTAATTTTTAGAATTTAATTTATTAAACGCTGATCACGTGATTTCTTTTTCTGATACAATAAATAAATTTATCGTCACGTGCATAACAACTAAATAGACAAAAAAAATTTTTCTTGCTAATGCGGCAGACGATTGGACATTATCCAAAAAAAATATTAAAATACAGTAAAAGATATTATATTCCTCAAACTGTACTATATTAACTGTACTATATTCTTTAATATTTCCTATTACATTTAATTTGAATATTTTCTTCTACATTATTTTGTCTATATCTCTTACGATTTTTTTATAAATATATATATATTTTTTGACATCAATTATATACATTGATTGTCGTATTTATTATATATATATATATATATATATATATATATATATATATATATATATATATATATATATAATTATTATTATTATTATTTTGCATTAAATGCATACATTAACCGTTGCATTTAATTTGAATGTACTCCGTAGCGAAGTACGGGTTTTCAGCTAGTTACTTATAAAGCAAATCTGCATTTTTAATGGCTACTTTGTTGTTTGCTCATAATTATCCTTTTAAAAGAGGCTCTTTTTTTTTGAAAGAGCCACGCGTAAGGTATCAGATGCATTTAAGCGATTTCTGGCTTTTGTTTTTATGTGCAAAAGTGATGAAAAACTCATTTCGCAAAGGTAAAAGTGTCTCTGCTGCTTTCGCGAATTCTGGATAAAGTTCTAACAGCGTATACCATAACTGTTCTAAGTCCAGTTTTTTAAATTCCATTTCAATGCGTGCATTAACTCTTATTGCGATAAGATCGTCTTTTAATAAAACGTCGTCCATTGAATTTAGGTCAAACAAAAATGGATTGCGTATCCATCTGTTAATTCTGCTTATATTTCCCGCGGAAAAGTAGCTATCAAATGATTCACTCAATTGGTGGAGGTGTAATTTCATTTCGGGTATAATTGTTTTTTCATTTTTCAAAATTATTGAATCCAGAAAAGGAAAATTTGCTAATTCCCATTTTCAACTCGACGGCTTCAATTTTTTAATTTTTCATTAAATGAGGCTAATGCTTCACTAGCTGTCATTATGGTCTTACCAAATCCTTGCATTGATGTGCTTTATTCATTCTGGTAGTTAAATATGTCTGCTAAGTAGGCTAGCCGAAGTATTGCGTCTCTATTTCTAGAAGATTCCACTAAATCACTATTTTGGTTAATAAGTAACTGTATAATTTCTTCGCGCATTTCAAAAACCCTGGTCAGCAGGCGGCCCTTAAAGAGCCATCGTAATTCCGTGTGATAAAGAAGCACAGTATGAACAGCACCGATCATAGGCGTAGCGTGTTCCTAACTTTTTTTTGGGGAGGGAGGGCACGAATTGAATTCAGTTAGGGCCCTCCTCAGCGCATTGACTGCCGGACGGTCCTTAAAATATGAATTATTATGATTTTTTTAAAATTGAATAACAGTAGTATTGATATTTGGGTAGTATTCAAAAGTTATACAATGAGAAAAATAAATATAATATAAAGAAAATGAGGAAAAAAAATAATAGCGTCGAATTTTTGTTATGGATCATATCATTGTTAAAAACTATGTTAAGGCTAAAGACATAATCGGAATCTTCAAATTCACAGTTTGAAAAAGCGGCAATAAACCCAACTTTCTTAAAAGTTGTCTACAATTTTCCGATTTTAACTGAACTTCTATTAACGTTTTAATTTACTTCAAATTAAGTTGGGGAAGGGCACGTGCCCCCCCCCCCCCCGACGCTTTGCCTATGGCATCGATTTATTCAAACAAAGCACGAAAGAAACGATGATTAAGCGCTCGCCCTCGGAGACACTTTACTATATTTATTGCAATTATTAGATACTGTTTTAAATTTTCTGGCAAAGCTTTCGAAGCAAGAGCATGCGTTATTGTAACTTTCAGTATTTCTCTCTTTTTATATAAAACTAGCTGAAAACTCGCACTTCGCTACGGAGTACATTCAAATTAAATGCAACGGTCAATGTATGCAATTAATGCCAAAGAAAATAAGTAAATACATAAATATAAATAAATATATATATATATATATATATATATATATATATATATATATATATATATATATATATATATATATATAATATATATATATATATATATACACACACACTCAAGAGCCAAAACATTATGACCACCCCTACATTTTGCAATGAATTCGCCTGGATGACGTGGAAGGCACGTGATCAGGTGGAAGTGATATTTAACTGCTGCTGGAGAGTCTGAAGAATCATTCTTTCACTTACTTCTGTGTGTGATGGGAAAGGCTGCGGATCTAAGCGACTTTGATAGAGGGCAGATTGTAATGGCTCGAAGGCTCGGAACAAGTATTTCCGAAACTGCACGACTCGTGGGTTGTTCGCGACCTACAGTTGTTAGTACTTATGCAAAGTGGATGAATGATGGTGAAACCAGCAGTAGACGACATGGTGTTAGACGTCCACACGCTATCAAAGAAAAAGGTCGTCGGAGACTGTCTCGCATGGTGAAGCAAAACCGGAGCCAGACAGTGGCTCAGCTGACAGCCCAATACAATGCAGGGCCAAGTAGAATAGTATCGCAGCACACTGTTCAGCGGACACTGTTGGATATGGGGCTACGCAGCAAACGTCCCACTCGTGTGCCTTTGCTGACCAAGCGTCATCGCCAACTGCGCCTGCGCTTGGCCCGGGAACATCGCGACTGGTCCATGGATCAGTGGGAGAGAGTTGCCTGGTCAGATGAATCACGGTTTGTCATTCATCACGCCGATGGCCGTGTCAGGATACGCCGTCTTCCAGGCGAACTGTTGCTCCCTCAATGTACAGTAGGTCATACACAGGCCGGTGGTGGCGGTATTATGCTTTGGGGGACGTTCTCTTGGGCGTCTCTAGGACCCGTGGTTGTGGTAGAGCAGACCATGAATGCTACAGGGTATCTGAACATCATTGCGGACCAGTTGCACCCTTACATGGCCTCTGTTTTTCCAGCTGGAAATGGAATGTTCCAAGAGGACAACGCCCCGTGTCACAAGACTAAAATTGTGTTGGAGTGGTTCCAGGAACATGATGCTGAATTCCAGTTAATGTCCTAGCCGCCTAACTCACCGGATCTCAATCCGATAGAACACATTGGGATGTCATGGGACGGCAGCTCAGAGTTCAAAGACCACCAATTCGCAATATCTTGGATTTGCGTGACCGTTGCTTAAACATCTGGTACAATCTGTCTCCGGCCATCTACCAAGGACCTGTGGCATCCATGCCAAGGCGGGTTGAAGCTGTGTTGCGCGCCAAAGGTGGGCCAACTCGTTATTGACAGGTGGTCATAATGTTTTGGCTCTTGAGTGCATATATATTTATAAAAAAAGTCGTAACGGATATTTTTATAGACAAAATAATGTAGAAGAAAATATTCAAATTAAATCTAATAGGATATACTAAAGAATATAGTACAGTTGGAAGAACATAACTTTTACTGTATTTCAATATTTTTTTGGATAATGTCCAATCGTCTGCCGCATTAGCAAGAAAAAAAATATTTTTTTTTGTCTATTCCGTTGCTATGCACGTGACGATAAATTTATTTAAAGTACCAGAAAAAGAAATCGCGTGATCAGCATTTAATAAATTAAATTCTAAAAATTAATCTTTAAAAATTCACCAAAAATCAGAAAATGGAGGTAAAGATTCGAAAATGATTTCATTTTAAAGAATTTTTATGATCTTTCTCGTGATATAAATTTTATAACCCTCAAATAATTGTTTTGAATGAAAACTTTAAAAAAGTTACTAAAACAGCTTAAAAATTTAATTTAAAAAAAGCTAAGAAGAATTTTTCAAAAAACTTTCTAAGTGCACCCCTATACTATAAGAAGAATCGCCATGCAAAATTTCAGCCCTTTAGGTCGAGCGGTTTGATGTATGCGTTGTATGTCAGTCAGTCAATCAGTCAGTCAGTTACGGAACTGTTTTATGTATATAGATAAATCCAGAATTTTTACCCAAAATTGCAAGGGCACCATCAGTGCAAATCGAGCCTATCACACTCATGTGTATTTGATGTTTTAAACAAAAGTTTTCAATTTTATTATAAACATCGCGGCCTTTAGTCGTCGTATGAAGAGGCTCACAAAAGAGAATATCTTCTAGCATTCCGTTTTCTTTAATGTTTCGTACAAATACTAGTAACTAACTGCAATAAGGCTACATCAGCTGACTCGTCCAGTTGAATGCTTACTTTTAGAGGACTAGCTTTGATATCTTCTACTATTTGCAGTAAACTATCCTCACTGAGATCTTCAATACGCGATCTAATCACATCGTTTGATTGCGAAATTTGCTGAATTTTGTTATGTGCCTCAGAACCTAATAAAATTTTTACACTTTCAAGTGCTTATGGTTTTACTAGTTCTTCAGCTATTGTATAGCTCTTTTTTTTTCTTAGCACACATATACGCTACTTGATAAGAAGCTTCCAGCAAAGACTTTTCAATTGCTGTAACGTCAAATTTTGTAATAGTACCGCTGGCATCAAATCATGCTTTCTAAGATTTCAAGACGTTAAGACTACTGTATATCCCGCACATTCACCACTATTCTGATTGCTAAACTGTTATAAGAACTTAAAGGGACTTATAAACAAATATTTTCCAACTAGATTGCAGTTGGAAAATATTTTGCAACGTAAAATACATTGTGATCGTTGGGTACCATCTTTTTCTGTAGTACAAGTGAACCCGTAAGCGATATAATAGTCTTTCCATTGACGCTTTTTGGACATTGCGAGGGTTACTACAATAAAAAAAGTAAATTATTGTTTAAACCTCCGTTAACGTTCTTACTCAAGGTTAAGCGAACGCTTTTCAACTAGTTTCTGTACTCACTCTGTACTGCACATGACGATGCGGCGATTCGGATGCACTGAAGCATGCGCTTAAAGTACAAATATTTCTGTTTTACAACACGGTAAGGAGAAAGTAGAGGTAGCGTTTGTCTGGTTTCAGCCGTAGGAGTGGGGGAGAAGAAAATAAGGCATGTTTCTCTTAAGGGGGCACACAACCTTTGACTACTGGGAAATGACCCTAAACATGATCAACTTCGAGCTACTGAAACTCCAATAATATTAATATATATATATATATATATAATTTTTTTGTTTTATATCAAAATTACAAGTCTTCAGTTATATTTTATACAAAAATAGAACTTGTAAAGCCATAAATAATTTTTAGATTTTATTTTTAAATGTACACATTACTAAAAAGGGAAAAAAATCATTGGAAGTTTCGCGCATCATAAAATTAAGAAATATGCATACAGAAACTATTTTTTGGTCAAATTAAATTAATAATACACTCAAGTTTAATGTAAAACAAAAAAATATACAAAAACTATAGTTTAAATTGAAAAAATTACATAAAATTTAAAAAAATTTAAAATTTAGCAATTTTTTAAAACATTTTCAAGTGTAAAAAATTCTTTACAATTTTTTTTTTACTTTTCTGGTTTTAGTGTGTAAAGAAGCTTATAATACAAATCTGATAAAAATTTTGTGTGTCTAGCACACATAGTTTGGGAGTAACAGTGCGCGCAATCCAAAAATTCACATATTTGAGAAAACTGAAGTTAAAGTTGGAATAACATGGCTATGGCAACAGCGTGAGCTTTACATAAACTCTCATAACTCGAGAAATAATGCAAATTTTTTTATGCGGTTTTTTGCATATTGTTCAGAAATGTCCCAAAAATCAGAATATAGCAAAAACAAAAAATCGATTTTTAGAAGTTTTAAAGGTTGTGAGCCTCCTTTAGCGGTTAGGCGGTAATTTTCATTAAAAATTTAGAACCTTCTCTCGCACCCTCGGTTAAGAACCACTGACTTAGAGCAATGTTTCCCAACCATTTTCGAGTCCCAACCCCCATTAATGGTTCCCACGCATGATGCGATCACCCCTCCTTCCTACCATGCATATTTTCATTAAAAGCCTGTTAAGACATAAAGAGAAATACCAGAATTCATATTAGAAATTTTAATTCCAACTAAATGTTTAATTTAAAAAAATTAAATTTGTAAGAAAGGGAGAATATGGAGAAATATTCGTCCCTCAGTCAATGGAATGTAAACGCAGAAACAGAACAGAACCGCAAAAGAAAAAAAAAGATAGATGTACCTTCGTATTGAGATTCGGAATTATATAACAATGATTTTGAAAAATTCATTCCTAAATAAAATTGCTTTATTCCGTTTGGGGAACTACAATAATAATTTCAATGTGACAGCACAGACTCACGAAAGACAAACTGACGTTTAAAATCAGTGTACTTTCCGTAGTAAGTAACCGTGAGTTTCATTTACCACCAAATACAGGAGGTAGATTTCTAAAGTACTAGGTTTGCGCTTTGAATGAGACTTTTTTCTTCAAAAAATATCACTGCCTTACAGTTTCATGGTAAATAAATACTGACAAATATTTTCAGTGAAATTTGCTAAAAAATTATTTTTATTGAAAAAGATCGTGGCGATCCCCCTTAAAACACCTCGTTGGGAACTTCAGATTTAGAGTAAGGTTTTTCATACGTTATTACAGTATGTAGAATCTCCATCATGCCGTCTTCCTGTCTTTTTCCATTGTTTGATTATGGGAAAATTCTCAAGATTAAAAGTCTGTTTTATTTGGCTGAATTTTCCTGTGGCCGTGGCCACGTTTTCAAAGAGGTAAAAATGTGTACAGGGGAATTTGGAAACCTCATACCAAAGCAATTTTTATAGAATAGCACTTGGAGAGCTTTTCACTTTAAACAAAGACATGTGATTGGATGCTACATTTATAATTGATCTATTCGTGAGATTTCAATAGTGTTCCAATCCGGCACAAATGACATTGTGTAGTAGAAACGTGCCCGTTGTGTTACTACCACGCAACCGCGAAGTGGTTGCTCACACCGACACACAGAGAATCCGCCTAATGTTGAAGGGGAGGTGCATGGGAATATAGTTTGTTTTCCGCAGACTTTCAGACGACGTCTGGAATTAATATTGACTGAAATTCACAATGAATGTTCAGAGGACACGCAGCTTTATGGACTTCCTCGACGAGCAGCCGATCACATCCCGAATATCTGCACAATATGTTGCAGACGTTGATAAGAGCGATGTAAAGCCTAATCCTTGAATAATATGAAGGATATAACGGAATGATGAATCTCTCTACAGCATCTGGCAATCCGGGAGGGCCGTTTCATTCTCCAAAATACTGACCCAGCAATCTTTTAATCGCGAACCCAGTAGAGCTTGTTTGATGACAGCCAGTCCTGCTCCTGGACATTGATATCTCAGAGCCTTTGACCTCGAACGCCTAAGGGACGAACTAGAACGTCAACCTGCAGCTAGGCCACAACGGCTAGAGTGAAGCAACGTGTAACTTCTGCCTTGGAAGAGTGAGTGGAGAAATCTTTCCACTGTATTCCCAATCTATCTAAAAGAGTGGAAGCTGTCATAGCTACAAAATGTGGACGTACGCACTATTACGTCCTGATCCAAGAAATTAACGCGATACCTGGATGTCTGGATACTTTTGAGTATATAGTGTATAATTTATCTCTATAAAAAAAAGCAGTATTTTATCCAGAGAAATGTTGCAGAATTAGATTTTTAAGATCACATACATATTCTTTATTATCCACTCGAGCATCCAGAGCCAGTGGTGGGACTGGATAGGGAAAGGTGGTGGGGGAGGAGAATTCTTACCGGGCCTTAATTCATAAGCCTTACAACGGGCCCCGTGTAATGTGTTGCATCTGGGCCCCTCTTTCCCTTCGTGTTGTTGACCGGATAATACATACCTTCATTCTGAATGCAGAAATGCATAAAAGTGTTCTAAGTTGTTCAAACTATATTTTGTAATATGCATTAGTTCAGAACGTTACTTTAATTTCGTTTGAAATTGAACAAGATAATGTATAGCCATTACTTCCATGATAATTACTAATGGAAGTTTGAACTCGGATTTTAATATTTATATGCCTTCAATGAAAAAAATACCAGTAGCAAAATAAAATTAAACTATCAAACAAATATTCTTGCCAAATTCTTGCTTGTACTCAAGTAATTTAATCTCATTCAGAATATGCTATTGTGAGTTCTATATGTAGAGTTCTAAATGAAATAAGATTGCAAGTGCAATATTCTTGCATTTTGTAAATGTTGATTATTTTTATATTTTGATGTGTGCACTTGAATTTTTATTCATGATATTTAATTTT
Source organism: Dolomedes plantarius (assembly GCA_907164885.2). Taxonomy (NCBI): domain Eukaryota; kingdom Metazoa; phylum Arthropoda; class Arachnida; order Araneae; family Dolomedidae; genus Dolomedes; species Dolomedes plantarius. The sequence goes on from OU015501.1 coordinate 133,497,462, forward strand.
TATACAGGGTCCATTTGTGCATGTTGCTAGCATAGTTGCCACACTTCTTAGTAAATTAGTGACATCCTTCAAAGGCATTTATGAGGTTTGTTTGTGTTTTTGTTTTTGATTTTTTGCTATTTTTCTGCTTCTAAAAAAAAGTAGTTTCTTACAAAGATTATACTTTGTCAGTGGCGGCTCCAGGCCAGAGATTTGAGGGGCGCAACGTCCGCTCTTCGGATTATATATATATATATAAAAGAAATAAACATCCTCTCATTTTAAATTTAAACTCATTTAGTGTTAGGTCTACGATTATATAATTTTAGGCTATGGAAAAAAAATACGCCATGCCTTTTTTTGGGGGGGGGGGGTGAATTGCCCCTAATCCCCCCCCTGGAGCCGCCCTTGTACTTTGTAGCTGGTATACAACTATACAATCATTCTTCACATATATCAGAATGATGCACAGTAAAACCTCGTTTTTCCGGCTCTCATTGAACCTGATCTCCGGATAATCCAGATCAGATTTTTACTTAAAAAAAAAATTTAATGTTCTTACTAGACAGTTTTTAACTATGATAGCAAGAACATAACTATAAGTACGCCAAATATTCGCCTTTTAGTTTGCCACGTATATGGTATTTAATTACCTTAAAACAATGGATGCATGCATGGGTTGGAACAAGCAAGGAAGACAAAGCATTGGCCTTAAACATACATTTATTTGATAATGCACAAATTTCAATTAAATTGTCATAGCTATTAATATAACAGTCTCTTTCATATTAACATTTTTAACATTGAGAACCCAGAAGCAGAGGCAAACTATATTGTCAAAGATGATTTTTAGAGTCTATTGGAGAGGCACTTACTATAGCTGATGTATGCAGCGATGATGGTAGCATCGACGACAGGGACCCAGAATCATCTCCAGTATAGGAACACCTTAGCGGGATATTCGCACTTCTCCAAGATTCTGGGGCAGACGAGAGTCTCTATCATCTAACTCTGAGGAACCAAGTCTGAGATCGATCTCCTTCTTCTCCAATTCCTTCCGTCCTTAGCGGAGCTGTTGTCCGTTTACAGGGGGGGGGGCGTTCTGGCCCGCCCCTCACTTTCATTGGGCAGTGGGCTGTTTTTCTTTCAGTGGTTCCTGCCCCAATTGGTTCTTTATTAAACAGCCTCTGTCGCCTCTGTCCATAGTCTATGAAGTACCTCCCTCACCATAATTTTATTTTGCAAAACAACTTTGACCCTTCTCATCTGACGTTTTTACTGTGGGCCATAAAATAACGACCATCCATCTTGTAAAATTTAGACTTTAGATCTCTATCACTGGCCACACCGACAGCTATTCTTCTATTTTTTTATTGGTTTACAAGCCTGTATTTACCCCTGCCTCTGCATCCTTTATAATACATTCGTTATTGGCCACACACCGTGGGGAATTATACCATTTCACTTCTACACCACACGTGTTTGAAACAGAAGACAGTGGACCAATTCTTTGTTAAGAAATGATGTGAAAAGTTATTTTTATATTTTTTAATGTCTTGTAAACAATACTATGTAATTTCGTTACAAAACATATATTTTTTATCGTAATAAACGATAAGTCTGCTTAAGGATTTTGTTTTGCTTATTACCCATATTACCCGGATTATCTGGATTGCGTATGGTCCCAGTTAGTCCTGCTAAACGAGGTTTTACTGTACTTATTTAATATTGACAATTGCTCTTTGCCATAATCAGTTTTAATTGGCAGACTATTTATTTAATAAAAATCTATATCGATTTGATTGTGAAATATTTTTCTGAATTCATCAGTATTTTAAATTTAAAATGGTTTTTCTATATATTTTTAGAATGAATCACGAACTAGTGAAATGCTTGCAGCTGCTTGTGCTGTTGGAGTTGCATGTAGTTTTGCAGCTCCAATAGGAGGTATGTATTGCTTTAATTAGAAATAATTTCATTTCTTAAAATTAGATATCAGGGCATATTTCTTCCTTACAAAATAAGTTTACAGGTAATCTAATCTACGTGTTTTGTACAGTTAGTTCATTTTTTAATACTAGTTTGCTAAATTATGGTAAATATTGTTGGAAAACCTGTGTTGTGAATTTTTTTCACTATTCACAGTTTGACAATCATTTTTCATATTGTTGATACTCTTAATACATGATATTAATCACTAAACTAATTGAATATTTGTACAACTGAATGTTCTTATAAGGGGAAAAAAAAGACTGATAGATTCATCATTTTTGTGATTTGTAAAATTTCTTTGGTTACTGATTGCAGTGAAATTTTTAGGTGTTCTTTTCAGTATTGAGGTAACATCTGTATTTTTTGCTGTTCGAAATTACTGGCGGGGTTTTTTCGCTGCATGTTGTGGTGCAATGGTCTGGCGTCTTCTTGCTGTTTGGTTCAAAGATGAAGGTAATGTATTTTGGCATGCATTCAGCTTTTGAAGATGACTAACTGTAATTTATACAAACTGTCAGTTACTTTTTTTCTGATTATGTTAAGTACTGTTTGTTCTGATTAAGTTTATTCTCTTACAAAAGTGTTATTTTATACAAATTTGAAATACTACAACTCATTTTGATTATAAATCTTGAATAATTAAGAAGTCCCGAGGCACTCTAATGGTTAGTACGTCGGCTTTCGAATCTCGACAAGCGCCACTGAATGAATTGGTGGCTACCCCGGGTATCTGCAGGCCGGAAAGTCCTTCCGTGTAGTGGTAAGGATTTGGAGGAGGATACGAGCCCACCAGATGTCGCCACTGGAATCGGTCACAATTGTGGTGATACATAATCACCGGTATGGATTAAATCCTTGAAAGCCTTAGTTTCTATGTCGAACCTTGTCTCATGCATTAGAAATTGAAATAATTAAGAACATAATATTTTTCTAAATATAATGCTACTTGATGGTGGTAGTCACAGCTTAAGAAGTTCAGTAGAGCAACATTCCTAAGCCAGTGCAGTAAAATATATTACTACAATGAAATACTCTTTTAGTGATAATTTCTGTGATTTAGAAAAATCCAATGTGTTTCCATTTTGTGAACAGTGGTATCAAATCATTGTTCTCTGATGTTCAAATATCTTCCTTTAGAACGATATCTTCACTACCATAACACTTTGCATAAAAGTGTGCCTTAATACTCAACAGTCTAGGTTATTTAAAACCCCTTGCCGCCCACGTGGTGTAGTGGTTAGCGTTCTGAGCTGCCACGCAGTGAACTTGGGTTCAAATCCCGAATAAGGCTTGGTTGTTTCAGTGTCAACCCCCTCATAGGCAGCAATGCTGGCTCACCTATATGGTGCTCTCATAATAAAGTAGCCAGTAAATTGCGGTGAATAACAAAAGGTGAATGTCTAACGACAAGTGCCTCCGCATTAAATCCCCCCCCCCCCCAAAAAAAAAAAAATAAAAAAAAAATAAATAAATAAAATAAAAAAAAAATAAATAAATAAATAAAAATAAATAATTAAAACCTCATTTCGAAGCCCATGGTTTAAATATAAGTTTACTTTATCATGCAATTCTTTGAAAATTCGAAACTTTAATATGGCTAGAGCTCAGCACTGGAATTTTCCAGCAGAAGGGAAAATAGGAAAAGAAACAGTAAGGAATATTTAGTTATATCAGACGACAGGATGGGATTTCAGATTATTGAAAAGCAGAGGAAAAGTCACAGAGAGGAAATACAGTGAAAAATACACAGATACAGTGAGAAATACACAGAAAATACAATGCTGTAATGTGTGTAGTTGAGATTAAAAAATATTTCAACTCTAAGGAGACAACTGTACTAGAATTTTCTCTCTGAAAGCTTTTAACATTTAGCTTGAAACAAGATTTTTTTTTCATGTTGTCTTTGAAATCTTGACCAAACTGCAGATTTTAAAATCCTGCTGTTGAATTGTTTTAGTCCAGTTTAATTTTGTAATGATGATCTTCCACCTTGTTTCAGAAGAGTAATAGTTTATTTTAACAGCTTGTGGTCCCCTTAAATTAGCTTTACTCTACGAGGGTCGTGTGAAAAATACGTGCAAATGTTACGAAAGCGATGTTTTTTTTCTTTTTTCTTTTTTTCTGGGAGGAAGGGGGGGGGGGGGCGAGATATTTTTAATTTTTCTAAATAATATCCCTTTAAGTCGATACATTTGGTCCAACGATTTTTCAAGCATTTTTATACCCTGTCTAAAGTAAGATTTATTCAGATCTGCAAAATAAGCGTTTGTATCCCTAATCGCTTCGAAATTTGATGTGTCTGCCCTGCAAGAATTTTATTTTTCTTTCATATTTGGCAGCAAGTGGTAATCCGAGGAAGCCACATATGTAGGATATAGATGATGGGGAACAATTTCGTAACATAATTCTAACAGTTTTGCAGCCACATTCTCATATAAATGAGTCGGAACATAACTTTTTTGTGTGTGCTAAATGTTGCCTTCTTATCCTAATTTCTCTATTTTAACGGCCCAGTAAAGATGCATAGCACTTTCCCGTCATTAATTTAACCTTTACCGAGAAGTCAATACAGATTATACCATGGGCGTCCCATAAAACAATGACTACAACCTTTCCTACTGGTGGAATTGTTTTCGCTTTCTTCTGTGAAGGTTCATATGCTTCAACCCATTGTTTGGGTTGTTCTTTCGTTACTAGCTAGAAGTGGTGTATTCATGTTTCCTGAACTGTTTCGAAACGACAGAAAAATTCTTCTGGATTTCTTTGAAACAGCTCCAAATTGTGCTTCGAAGTGTTCACTCGTTTGCGTTTTTATCGATTGTTAGCAACCTGGGAACCCACCTTGCCGACAGCTGCTTTCTCATATCCAAAAAATATTCCTGCAAAATTTTATGCAAGTGCTGTGATGAGATGCCAGCAGCTTCAGAAATCTCACGCACTTTTTGTCTTCTATTCTTCATCATCATGTCATGGATTTTTTCAATATTTTCTTGCGTAGTGACCTCAGCAGGGCGACCAGAACGTTCAACGTCACTTGTTCTCCAACGCGCCGGATGGGGTCTGACGTAGCATCGGGTGATTGAGATCCCCATATGCGCCACTTGTGCTCATTCGGCCACAACAGAAATCAACAGACCACTTTTGAATCACTTTAAAAGATGCTAACTCTCCTAATATTTATCGAGCCTGATTTTAGTTTCTGCCGTCGTTTTGTCTCTTAAAAAGTAATGTTTTATCAACAACCGAAGCTCCTTTTTCTCCGTTGTGTCAGCAGTAACAAGAGTTGACCAACTAAAATGGCTGTTAATCATAGACTAGGCGTCGAGTCTGTTTGTTATTTGATATGTGTGCCTTTGACGCAGGCTAAATGTGAGAGCCTCAACAAATTCAGTGCATTAGCGCTTCCTCTTGGATTTTTCGCTGACTTATCGAACGACCCTCGTATATAGTTTTACAACTACCTCATTTATGATGCAAATAATGTTCTTTTTCATCGCATATTACATGTATTTTGCTATGAAGGAAATCTGTAATCAATAGCTGCAAAAGTACAACTATATCTTGAATAACCAATCTGTCAATGGCAATCTATCTTTATAGATTTCATCCCATAATATTTTTTGTACCTGTTATACATTATCTCTTGAAATCTTGTAAAAATATTATATGTATTCATTTTTTTTTCTCTGTGAAATTATTTGCTTCCATTTTGTTTAACTTCTTTAATTTTCCTTATAGAAACCATTACTGCTCTTTTCAAAACAAACTTTTCAGTTGATTTTCCATTTGATCCCCAAGAATTATTAGCATTTGCTTTAATTGGGTAAGTTTACTGGCATTTATTAAAAATATAAATTATCTCACTAATTAATAACTTTTATTTATAATGTAAGAGCTTTGTGAAATCATAAAATGAATATAATATATTAGACTTTAGTTATTCCTGTTGAATGATTGTCTAGGAAGTAGATAAGTAATTTTGACTTTTTATTTTGTTCATTCCAATTTTTATTCATATAAATCAGTTACATTTAAACAGATAAACTTATGAACCGTGGACGGAGGTGACAAATCACAATAATCTAATGACAAGTTTGGTTAATACTTCCTTAAAAGCGTTACGGTCATTTTTTGCTACACTGGTCGGTATGAAAATCGGCCCTGACACCATTCCTGCTGATTCTTATGTAAAATGACCTCCTGAATCCGAATATGACCCCCGTTGTCGGGGGAGGCCCCCCCCCACTTATTTTTTTCACTTTTCGATAATTTTAGAGGAATGGAAAGGATTGTTTTAGCCTTTACATTTCTTCTGAGGGACTAGAGAGGTGAAAAGTTCTCAAATATGAACATTTGTAGCAAGGAGGTAGATTTGGGGGGATTTGCCCCCTTAAATTGTAAAAAAATCATTAAAAATGATCGATTTTTTCCGTTTTTTTCGCAATTTTTTTCACTTATTTTCTTCATATCCCAGCTTCCAGCCCCCCTCATCCTCCCTCAAACACCCCTAAATAATAAATATATATATAGCAACAGTAATAAAAATATATAGCAACAGTTCGGAAGATTCCCTGTACCACGCTGGCGCTCTCAATACCTCGCGAGCACAGGTTTGCACAGGAATTTTCACGTGTTAACAAGTTTAAACTTGCATTGCTCTTGTCACTATAGTCCTGCACTTGTCTGGGTCACATGGCGTCTTCAGTTCTATGATCAATGCATTAGAATTAGGGCAGAACACTAATCCTTCATCTTCCGAAAAAAGTAATTTCAGGGTTGACTGCCTGGTCCTGTAAGAAGAGATTTTTACTCTCTTTTCTATGAGATTCCACTGCTGAAGAAATTCAGATTCAAAGAAATTCAGATTTACTCTTAGGTAACTCTAAATCCCTGACGAGATTATTCAATTCCGACTGAGTAACGTGGTGAGGTTGTCGATGAGCCGAACCAGCTGAACACTCCTCATCACCGGTGAACGTATCATTTGATGCTCCAGGCTGTGGCTCAAAGTCTTCCAAATCCATTTCTGGCTCTAGAGTGTAGGTTTTGGGGGGCACTGGGATTGACAAATATTCGTTGCAAGGAACTTCTCGTAAAGCTGAAGTGATATTAGGATACTGAATTGTATGCTTACTTTTGCTAGAGAACCCGATGGGGGAAATCATACAAAAATAACAATCTGTGAGATGACAGCGAGGTTCACGCCAAACCATGGGCACAGCAAATGGCATTGATTTGCGGGTATCTTTGAGCAATTTAGTCAAGCTCCTGTAACAAGTAGTGCAGGAAACTGTTGGAGCTCAATCCTTGACCTGATCGCCAACTTGGCAATCAAAGTAAAATTTATAAGCAGTTTTAAGAAGCGGAGAAAGGGGTTTTCGTTGCGCTTTTAAAGTCAGTTCCCCGCAAACATAGCAGAAGCTATCCGTATGATTTTTACATTTGCGTGGCATAATTAAACAGTAAATCAATGTTCGATATTAACCACAACTCACATTCACGTACTGTAATTCTCTTGGAAAAAGCCGGGAAAAAAATTTCTACCGTTTTACACAATTTAAATAACTTGGAAACACACAATCACCGCCTAGAACACCGACAAGTTGACTCTACGATCGCTAGACATGTACTGAGGAAAGCTAAGGATTACAGTACAGGAATATAGTTACAAGAGCAACGCAAGTTTCAAGTTGTCAAACTGTTTCCTGTGCAATCCTGTGCGCGCAAGGTATTGAGAGCGCCAGCGTGGTACAGGGAATCTTCCGAACTGTTGCTATATATTTTTATTATTGCTGCGATACATTTTTATTATTGTTGCTATATATTTTTATTATTTGGGGGTGTTCGGAGGAGGAGGCTGGAAGCTGGAATATGTAGAATAAAAGGGAAAAAATTGCGAAACCCCCCGAAAAATCGATTATTTTTAATGGTTTTTTTTACAATTTAAGGGGGCAAATCCCCCCCTCCAAATCTAACTCCTTGCTAATAATGTTCATGTTTTAAAACTTTTCACCTCTCTAGCCCCTCAGAAGAAATGAGAAGGCTAAAATAATTCTTTTTATCCCTCAAAATTATCGAAAAGTTATAAAAATAGGTGGGGGGGGGCTCCCCCGAAAACGGTGGGTGATGGGGGAAATCGGGGGTCATATTCGGATTCAGGAGGTCATTTTACATAAGAATCAGCAGGAATTGTGTCAGGGCTCGAAAAAAAATTTTTGTTTGCCGACCAGTGTTATCTAGTGACAAAGTTTTGTGATTATAAGGTGTGGTTGTCGTGACGTTTGAGGCACAAGGTACCTTATTGTTAGAAATATTCTGAAATAAATTGTACCTCAAGTAGTTAAGGAAACATAGTCTTATGGAGTACATAACAAAGGAGGAATGTTGGTATTGTATTGTATATTATGGTTTCCTCTAAAATGTTGCAAATTAGGAAAGTCTTTGTATTACTGTCATCTGTTGTTGTTGTTGTTGCTTATGCCACTTGACCGACAGCAACATCAGATCAAGTCCCGAAGGTTATGGGCGATGAAGTTGCGGCTCCTGTTTTGAATTAGCACCACAAGAGTCGGAGTCCGATTTCCCTAAATGACCGGTCCCGTAATTTTGAACAGAGTCAAGTGACGAGACCGGAACACTTGACCCCGCACCTCCAGAGGTATATTTGAGAACTTGGAGGACATTGCAACCACGCCCTATTTTACGTGCCCCGGCCACCATTAGTGAACACAGATTATCTGTATATTGAAATAAAATGTATGTTTTTGAAGTATAAACTCAAGACTAAAATTTTATACTTATAATTACCTAATATTTAAGGGCATTTTGTGGATTTGCTGGCGCACTGTTTGTATGGCTTCATCGACAGATTGTGTATTTTAATAGACGGCACAAGAAAATGAACTCATTTCTTCAAAGAAAGTAAGTGTAGTTTTTTTTATTTAAATATTCTAAATACTGACAAAAAAAAAGAGAGAGAATTGATTATTTTGTCAGGTTATAATTTGTCCAGTTTATTTAAGACTTTTCCATAATATTGTATGCATTTGAATCTATAATTTTCAGTTTGACTTTGTATTTTATGATTTTTACTATCCTCTTGATAATGGGCAGAGAAATGAAATATTGGAAGGAAAGCAGAATAATGTCTTTCAGCAAACGCAGTCGGAGGATAAGTATATTGTGTTTAGGTTAAAATACACTGAAGTGCCACTGAATTAGGGATACCTACCTAGTAACGAGTTGGGCCTCCTCTGGCCTTGATAACGGCTGCCACACGACGAGGCATAGATTCAACAAGTTTCTGGAAACGTTCCACGGGAATGGCTTGCCAAATATTGGCTAAAGCTGTCCATAATTCAGTAAGGTTCTTTGGTGCTGTGTGATGGCCTTTCACGCCTTGTTCCAAAACATCCCAAAGATGCTCAATAGGATTTAAGTCTGGGTTTCTAGGTGGCCAATTCATGACAGAGAAGTCAGAGGAATGCTCATCCAACTAGCCAGTAGCCAACTGGGACTTGTGAGAGGTATAGTTATCTTGCTGGAAAACTCCATTACCGTGCGGATAACAGAACAGCATAAACGGATGGAGGTGATCACCCAGCAACTCTACGTACCGAATTGCATTGAGGGAGGTTGGTACACGCACCAAAGATCCCAAACTGTGCCACGAAAAAACACCCCAGACCATGATTGAGCCACCATGCCCTTGTACAGTTCCAGCCAGGCATGCAGGATCCATGGCTTCATGAGACTGACGCCATATTCTCAGCCTCCCGTCGGCGTTAAGTAGTCGGAATCGAGACTCATCACTCCATGCTACTCGTTTCCAGTCCTCTACACTCCAGTCTCTGTGCTCTCTTGCCCAGGCAAGACGTGCAGCCCGATGGCGAGTATAGAGCAATGGTACTCTCGTAGGTCGACTGCTCCCGAAACCCATACGGTGAAGCGAGCGTTGCACAGTCCGTTTACTGACTGTACGACTGGCACCGTCATTAAACTGGGTGGTAATTTGAGCTAATGTTTGGCTTCGCTGGCTACGTACAATACGCCTGAGCCGTCTCTCACCACGCACTGTCAAGGCTAATTGTCCTTTGAAGTTTGCCCGATCGCTAGTTTTTTTTTCCACCATCCATGTATTCTTGGTATACTCTTGACACTGTCGACCTTGAAAATCCTAGCTGTCTGACGATTTTGGAAATTGAATGGCCCATGCGTCGCGCACCTACGATTTGTCCGCGATCGAAGGCGTCTAAATCAGGCAGTTTACCCATACTGGCAATTCCAACAACTAATTCAGAACAACCACAGTACGCGCTATATATGCAGTTGCCACAACGCCCTCACTTGCGCATACATGATGCGCAGCGCTACACAATTTGCATAGGCTTTGCTATCCCTAATTCAGTGGCACTTCAGTGTAGAAGGAAGAAAAGAAAAGAGAAAAAAAACAGCATGTTCTCATCTTGTCTGGGCCCCTAGTGATGAAATTTAAGTTTGTTTATTTTTGGTTATTTCAAAACTCTAAATAATATTTAAACTAGTTAATCTGAATTTTCCTCTAATGTTTCATTATAATTAAAATAGAATATTTTGCTTATAATCTAAAAAGCTTTCAAAATTTCGTAAAAAAATTTGTATCTAGCCACATCAACATGGTGATAATCTTCCAGTTGTTATGAGTATATTTTTAGCTTCGGAGTGAACGATCTAAAACTTTAGGTTTGACTAGTTGATATGATACAAGAGAGATGTTACAAAGTAAGGAAGTCAATACAGTATTGGTCCACCTCTGGCTTGGATGCAAGCTATCACACGTCGCGGCTTAGACTGATAAAGTTCCGGATGGTGTCCTGCGGGATTTCTTGCTAAATTGGCAACATTCTGGGATAGTTGCAATCGCTTTCCCGTCACGCCCCAAATGTGCTCTATGGGGAAGAAATCATGTGATCTAGGGGGTCAAGGAAGTGTTCGGCAATCTTGAAGACAATTCATATGCGGCCGGGCATTATCTTGTTGAAAAGTAAGTCCGGGATGGCGCAAGAGGAACGGCAACAAAACGGGTCGCAGAATGTCGTATATGTTCCGCTGTGCTGTAAGTGTGTCACAAACGACTACCAAACGGGTTCAGCTATCAAAGGTAATGACACCCCTGACCATAACGTCCTGATGTGGGCCTGTGTGGCTTGCGATAGTAAGGGCAGGATCACCACGTTGTCCTGGACGTCTCCAGACACGTCTTCGGTGGTCGTCAGGACATAGATAGAAATGGAACTCGTCACTAAAGACTATAATACGTCCCCAGGCAGCGCAGTTCCAAGTTAAGCACCACTGTAATCGGACTTGACCATGTACAGGCGTGAGAGGTAAGCGGCGTAACGGTCGACGCAAGCGTAGATTTCGCTCTCTCAGTCGTCGGTCAATTGCCATGTTGGACCATGCGACGTGTGACCCGCACACGTCGCATGGTTGATAACGGCGGATTCGTTGCTGTGACAGCTGATCTGACAATTGCTTTGTCTTCCCGTTCTGTTGGGGTCTTAGGTTGACCGCTGCCGTCCTGACGCTTAAATCTGCCGTTTTTGACCCACTCTTTCCAGCATCGTCCAATCGCTGCGACCCAGACGTCGAGCGATTCTTCAATTTGCCCAACCAGCTTCTTTCAATCCGATGACACGACCTCGTTCAAAGTCTGAAATATGTTCGTAATGAGCACGAATCCTTCGGCGATGCATTGTTACAGTTGACGTAAGATTTCCGCAGTCAAAAGCGAACAGGAATTTTGAACACCAGATCGAGAATCGCTCCTTATATACACCTGCTGGATGCGCAGTTCTGATGCACTGGAGCTCCCGCTATTCATTCGTTAGACAACGCATTTTAATGATTTGCATGTTCGGTCAAGACATCTTTGTATGCGAAATTTCATTACAATCGGGCAACTCCTTGGTGCGTCGGTTTTTTTTTTCCCTCTTCGTTATAGAGTGTATTTAACTTGTTTAAGGAACCTGATATTATAATATTTATCACGTTAAGGGGACTCACTACTCTTAAATCTTTAAAACATTCGATTTTTTGAAAAAAAAATATATGTTAAAGCCTGATCATTTCTGAACAAAATAAAACAAATCGCAGGAAAATGTTCCGCTTAGTTCCGGAGATATTGATTTTCTAAATATTTAATTACTGATCAAGTTTATGGTAAGAAAAATTTTAAACTCATTTTTCTCAAAAAGTAATTTTGCATCATTCCGCAACTGATATCTCAAAAACTATGAAACATAATTCCATGAAATTTTTATCACTGCATAATCATGTTATTTTATTGCGTCTGAACTAGAATTATTGCAATCACTGCATAATGTTATTTTATTGCGTCTGAACTAGAATTATTGCAATCACTGCACATTTTGTTATTTTTTTAGGGGTAAATTAATGCAAAAATTTAAGGAAATTTTAAGTATATTTTAAGCAGTTTGAAAAAAATTGAAAAAATATTTTAATGTTGAATGTTTTATGTTCCATTCTATTTTGAATTATTTATTTTAAATATAAAACAGGAATTATACATTTGAGCGTAAAATTAATTTCATTGTTCTGCGCGCAAGCCAGTTTACAATGATAATAATTAAAAAACAAGGTATATCTAATAAAGCATTTAAAAAAATTATTTAAAATTATTTTGAGATTTGAAAATTTGCTTATTAAAATAAATATATCAATTCATCATTTACATAAAATCTGGAAAAATTGAGAGTAAATTGAAATAGTTACAAAGAGTCAAAATCTATGAAAATATGCCTTATTTCCTCGACTTAAAGGTCGTGAGTCCCCTTAAATAGAATAAATGGTCTGGGGCTCAAAGAATGACAGAAGAACTACGAAAAAAGTTTTTGTCTTCTCAGTGGAACATCATGGGAAACGCTCCTACAGAAGGCTAAGGCTCACACCGGGTTGTGATGCCACTGATGAATATTGTCCTTATATAGTTTTATATGTCCTTATATAGTTTTAAAAAAATTCCGTTTCCGAATGAGCACAAGTGATGCGGGGCCCAGAGCATCCTAGTGCAGGGGTGGGCAAATTGCGGCCCGCTACAGATTTTTTGTGGCTCGTCAAGTCAAGACAGCCAGAAAAACTGCGAAAGTCAGCCAAAAACTCCAAGGCAGCCAGAAAAACTGCCAATATTTAGTTTAATTTATATTTATTGATTTTTATGATGCAATTCATACATTTTCTGAAATACAAAGTTAACTAATAAATGCAATAATTTTAAAATGTGCGGCTCTCCGCTAACTTCCGCTTCCACAAAGCGGCCCTCGAGCTAAAACAATTGCCCACCCCTGTCCTAGTCTATAGAACGCCGGGATTCGGTTCTGAGGGCGCTCGGTTCGAGTACCGACAAGCACCACTGAATGCATTCGTGTCTACGCCGGGTATAGACTTTAAATCTGTAAGCCTGAAAGCCGCTCTGTGGGGCTTGTAGGGGTGGAATGAGGATGCGAGTTCCCAGATGTCGCCTCTGCGGATGCTCGGTATAAATTGTGGTTGCAGCATATTGATCGGCAGGGATTCAACCCCGAAAAGTCTTAGTTGCTCTGTCGAGCCCTGTCCTGTGCGTTTCATTTGAAGCACAAGTGACACTGAACTTCCTGGTCGTCCAGCTTAGGTCACTTTGCCAGAAATTATTGAAAAAATCCATGATATGGTTATGAAGGATAGAAGATTAAGTACGCGACATTTCTGAGTCTGTTGGCATCTCATCGGGACGTGTCAAATAATATTTTGCATGACAATTTGGATATGAGAAAGCTGTCTGCAAGGTGAGTGCCACGTTTGCCAACAATCAATCCTTCGGCGATTAGTTGAGGTCACTCATGCGAAGACTTGAATGAGTGACCTTTCGAAGTATAATTTGGAGCTATTTCAAAGAAATCCAGATAAATTTTTTCGTAGTTTCGAAACAGTTAACGAAACGTGGATGTATCAATACGAGCCAGAAACGTAAGAACAGTGAAGATAGTAGGTTGAAGTAGGTGCTCAAAGAAATCGAAAACAATTCTATCAGCAGGAAAGGTTATGCCCACTGTTTTTCGGGACGCCCATGGTATAATCTTAATTGACTTTTTGTTAAAGGGCGAAACAAGAGCACGAAATATTATGCATCTATATTGCATCGTTTAAATAGTGAAATTAAGACCAAAAGGCCGCATTAGCGAAAATATTCTTTTCCATCATGACAAAACTGCGGTACATTCATCTTCGATTGCGGTGGCAAAACTTAGAATTTTCGCTACAATATTGTTCCCCACCCAGGGCCCGATTTAGAAAATTCTTGACTATAGGCACAACTCGGGATGGGGGGCCCCTAACACTGATCTGAGCGTAAAATTTCCAAAATTGACACACAAAAGAAATAATCATGAATCATTGTGAAAGTACCATTTTACCAAGAATTGGCTATTTGAAGTGTAGAAGCCTAGAGCATTATCAAATAGCAAAAAGCAATACAACATATTACTTTCATCATTAAAACACCAATACAATGCAACCAGAAAAACTTATTAATCCCTTATATACACTAAAACATACATATGATGAACCAATCAATCAAATTTGAAAGGATATATTAAAAAAAATTGCTATTAAAAAAGGTAAAAAAAAAAAAAATTGAATTGGGATTTTTTTTTTTTTAAATAAAATTTTTTTGGGGGGCCCCAACATTCGGGGGCCTCTAGGCCCGGGCCTACTGAGCCTAATGGAAAATCAGGGCCTGTCCCCACCCTCCGTATTCTCCTGATTTGGCCCTCTCGGACTACTACTTGTTCCCAATTATGAAAAAAATTCTTTCAGAGCAGATTTTTGCACGAAATTCCGAATTGATTAGTGAAACAAATGGTTGTTTTGCAGAGTTCGGCAAGTCTTACGTTCTGGAGGGGACAAAAAAGCTTTAAAATTGTTGGACCAAATGTATCAACCTTAAGGCTGTTGTGCACTAACCCTATTGGATTCGCTCGCCTCAATGTTAAACCTATGGAGAAAATGTGTCTTCCATTGACAGCTACATGCTGATAATCCAATAAAAATGGTATTTTCAGATAGCTTGAACTTTTCTGCACCTTGTAACAGGATTCATTTTATAAATTTCGTCCACCAAAGGAATTGATGAGCGTTTAAAACATTCTACCAGATTTTTCCCCGAATAATTTAAGTTTAAACGTATTATTTACATTTTTAAAAAAATGAAAAATGCCCCAAGGTGTAAAATTTCTTTGTCTATTACAGAGTACATTAAAAAAAAAAAATTCTTTCAATCCAAGTAATCCTTGGACACATTTTCTCCATGCGTTAACATTGAGGTGAGCGAATCCAACAGGGTTAGTACGCTATAATCCAATAGGGTCATAGGCGTAGTGCCCCCCCCCCTCCCCCAACTTAACTTGAAATAAATTTAAATGTTAATAGAAGTTCAGTTAAAATCGGAAAATTGTAGAAACTTTTAAGAAAGTTGGTTTTTTTCCGCCTTTTCAAACTGTGAAACTGAACATTCCGATTATGTCTTTAGCTTTAACATAGTTTTTAACAATGATATGATCCATAACAAAGATTCGATGCTATATTTTTTTTCTCATTTTATTTATATTATATTTATTTTTCTTATTGTATAACTTTTGAATACTACTAAAACATCAATTCTTTTGTTATTTAATTTTAAAAAATTGTAGTATTTAGTATTTTAAGGACCGTCCGATAGTCAATGCGATGAGGAGGGCCCTAACTGAATTCGATTCGTCCCCCCCCCCCCCCCCCCAAAGAAAAAAAAAAGTCAGAAGCACGCTACGCCTATGAATAGGGTTATTACATAGGGTTGGCAGCCTCAAGGGAGATCGTGTAGAAAAATGAATAATAAATGTTTTTAAAACAAATTCTTTTCATTATATTGTATTATTTGCCTCTTATTTCACACAGTACGTTAGTGTGTATTTGTGAAGTTTATTACTTTGTTTTTGCATGTAAGATGAAATTAAAGTAGTTTTTTAATGCAAATTTTATTCTTTTCCAGTCGTTTTATGTATCCTGCCATCATTACTATTGTCATATCTAGTCTTACATTTCCTTTAGGATTGGGGCAGTTTATGGCTGCTGAGGTAAGTGTTATATATATAATTCATACTTAGTATACACTAAAAGTATATAATTGAGAAATTTTATATACTTGTACTTTAAATTACGGGCACTATTTATATATAATTAATCGAAACTCATAGAACAAAATGAAGCAAATTACGATACAAAAACGAGCGCGCTGGCTTTCGGTGCTGAGGATGCTCGGATCGAAACCCGGCGAAGCGCCACTAAAATGCCTCCGTTCGTGTCGTCCCTTCATAGGGGGTAATGCTGGTCCGCCTATATGGTGCCCCTATAATAAAATGGCCAGCAAAACTGTGATGAATTATAGGTGAATGTCTTCACGACAAGTGCCTCCGCATCAGTTAAAAAAAAGCCTATTGATTTATTTGTCTTTTACTGTTTTTAAGTCAGTTAATATTAATATCTAAAAGTTGAACATTCTTTTCACAATTGGTTACTTGTGGGTAAGTTAATATGAATTCATAGGACAATATTGAAATGTGACAAATATATTATAGTAAAAAAAAAAAAAAATGCAAATAGAGACAAAATTGGTTAAATGTATGTATGATAAGTTATATAATAGCTAATTTTTTTTGCAATTTTTTTCATGAAATATATGCCCTTCTTTTCTTAAGAGATGATAAATAAACAATGAAGGTTTTTTCTCTCTAGTTTAAATATTTTGGGAAGCATGTAACATAACTATTCTTCTCATCTTCAGAAATGAAATTGTGTTACAAACTTATGAAAAATATTCACAAAAGAAAAAATCATACTTCTGTAAGTTTTCCTTGTAGAAGAAAATTAAGTTTTTTGAGTTCATGAATTTCGTTCTTGCTTTTCTTTATCTCTGAGTACCGATACTTTGGAGCAGTTATTCAAGTTTACATGGTAACCATTAAATGTAAATACAAACTGTGGGTTGGAATATTATAGATTAGATTTATAATTAGATTGATTAAATCATCACTTAAAACAAGCACATTTGCTCATAGCAGTCATATGTTGCTTAATATATGGTCACTGCTTTGTTGTTACATTCCTATTTTTGTACCTTAATACAGAAGGTCACTTCTGATGCCATGAAATTTTGAAATAAGAGTTGATTCCCTTGTAGTGATTTTATAAATAAATTTGGCTTTACTATCTACACACCTTTTAATAATATCATCTCTGAAGTGTTTAATTCTGTTTGTTTCACTGATAATTCCTTGTGTATTAAGGATTCTTTGTCTTATCCTAAAATATTCTGTTTTGTGCCTTGAGCTTGTTAATTTAAAAGAGAAAATAATCTGTACTAATGAAAAGGATTAGGGAAAAAAAATCTCTAAGAGCATTTGATGGAGGAGTAATTATCACCTAACTATAAAAATGCCAGTTTTTATTTCATTAATTTTCGATAACTGCAGTTATTGGTATGCTTTATGGAATTTTGTGTATTATGTGAAGTATACAATTTCGAGAAAATGAATACTGTCTGAGGAAATTTTTTTTTCAAGGATAAATTATTGATAAATTACTAGCTTTTGTTATATTTATCCTTTCCATTACCTGAAAATATTTGCAAATGAGTTTTTATGGTTTTTACAAAACATATTCAGAATTATTCTTTTCATCTCTCATATTTTTAATTCAGTGAACAAAAATAAACAAAAGCAGTATAATTACTCTGTGCAACTCATCATTTTTCAAGGTAATAATTTGTAATTCAAGATAGTTATTGTCGTTGTCGTTTCTAATGCCCTCTGGACAGAATCGTATTCCAGACCAGGTCCATATAGGCTAGTGAGCTGAGGGTGCGACTCCAGTTTATGTAATGGCATAACGAGGATCAGAGTCCAATTTAGCCAGGTGCCACCTCAATTTTGACCTAGCACCCCAGGGGTGAAATCTGGGTAGATCGTACCCTCTCACACCTTATAGAGGCTTTACGGTCTAATGACTTAATGTGCACATATCCGGCCTAGACTCGGGGGTATTTAAAAGCGTTTGTCGGGATTCAATCCGAGCATCCTCAGCTTAGAAAGAAGATGCGCTACCATTCGGCTATCTTGGGCCCCAAGATAGAGGAAATATGTGATTAGATCCTTTCTCCTGCCTGTAATATTGTAAATTTTTGTCCATTAATAGTTAATTAAAATCTGTTTTATAACTAAATTTAATCCATTCATAGTATATCCCTGTTAATGCAATGAATGATTTTTTTAATACTCAGATGTTAGCATAGATGGGTATAATTAAGATAATCACTCTTACAAACTTTAAGATACATGGATTAATATCATTGAAGTGAAGAACACTTAAATCTGTGTGTTATTTTCTTTTGATCTAGTCTGATGATAACTATTTATGTGCTTGCTTATTTAATTTATGTGGTAGTCTAATACATTTTTATGCATTTGAAACATTCAGTTTTCAGAACTCATAAAGAATGTTTCTGGATTCAATTGTAGATGCAAGCTTATGATATATTTCTTTTCAGCATATTTCCTGAATAAGAAGTCATTTAAGACATAAGATTGTATTTTGTATGTTGTGTTTTTCTTATGTGACCCATAGGCAGTATTTATTTTGAGAATTTGACTTATTTTTTGTAATCAGCACTATTTTTAATCAGATAAATATATCTGTATTTTAAATATAGTTTAGGAAAAAGAAACATAAAGTAAATTACTAATTTGTGTGTTTGGCAGATTATCAATCACCTAAATCTAGCTCAGAGTATTGTTTTTTGACACAAAATTTTAAGGTTTTTAATGTTATTTCTTCTTATAGGTAGGAAAACTGCATAAGGTTTTTTTATCCTGTAAAATTTTTTGTCACTGAACATTGCTCTGAGCTGTGTTTGAAGGATGGATATCTGCTGATCACATTGTTGCAGCACATATTACTTCTATGCATTTATTGATTCTAAATTCACTGAGGTGAGTTCTGCTGATTACAATATTTTTCTTCCTGAAATCATACTGCAGATTGCTTTTAAAGATAGAATTGAGATTATCTTGAAAACTTAAAAAAAAACATACTGACGACCTCATTATCTGTACAGGAACTAACTTCTTCAGTTTTAGAACTGAAGTCAAGTATATAACTAATCAATAAACAAAATTTTCTTTTTTAGTTTTATGTAAATACTGGCCCTTGCTGAGGGAGGTAAGGGTATGACAAGTAAGACATTTTGCCTGCACCCAGGTTCTTGACTTTTTAAAATTTGTAATGAAATATATTTTAGAGAAATTGGTTAACAGTATCAGCACTGAAAAATGTGAGTCAGTTTTGTTTTTGGAGTGAGTTACGCAAATGTATAAATCTTTGAGCTTCTATCCTCAATGCTAAAGAGCTGTAAACAAGCTCTCTTGATGAAATTTATTTTCATATCATTATAAAGTGAATAAAGGGGGAAAACATTTTAAGAGTTATCAGAAGCATTGAATTTGTTATATCATATTTGTTCCAAACAGTACTAATTAAGATTTCCAACCTTGTGAAAAGAGTCATGCTATGATTGCATTTTGAAGTTTAAAAATGTGCTGCACATATTAATTATGTTAAATATTTGTAAGAGTGTATTTTTAGTGATTTATTGAATGATTGTAACATTTATATATTATAATATTTTATACTGTCAATGGAATATTCTTGATAATTTTTTTGCAGATTTAATTCATAGTTTTAATGACTGAAAATATAGTGTTTTATTTCTTTAAAATGTAACTTTATTGCAGGGGGTGATGAGCACAGTTGTTTTAAGTATCACCTATTTCAGTTGAAAATAACTTTTAATTTTTGAATGTTAGACTGTTAAGAATGGTTCTTTTTTTAAATTACAGCTTACTAATCATGAAGTTATGAATGAGCTGTTTAGTAATATTACTTGGTCTGGCTCCCACTTAGAAGTAGATGATGCAATTATTGTCAGCCATTGGACAACAAGTTATACAAATATATATATCAACTTAGCCATCTTTATCGTTATGAATGTAAGTTAAAATATATTTTTATATGCTTTTTATTTGGTCACTTCATAAGATATTCAAAGCTTATCTTTTTTTAATAGTTCATAACAACCACCGTATGTGCCACACTTCCAGTTCCTGCAGGTGTTTTTATACCTATATTTAGAATAGGTAAGTTTTCAATATTTTAGTTGCTGAGTTTTAATGATATCTGATGCAGAAATTTAGTTACTTATTTAAATTTTTGAAGGTGCTGCATTTGGTCGATTAGTAGGTGAATGTATGGCAGCTTGGTTTCCAGAAGGTATAAGAATGGGTGATAATATATTCAAGATCTTGCCTGGAGGTTATGCTGTTGTTGGTAAGTTGCATTTACTTTAAAATTTATTTTATGTCTTGAAAAATAATAGGTTCATAAGTTCGATCAAAAAGTCAACTGTTTTTAAGAAATAAATGCTTGGGATTTAATACCCCAATATTAATGTAAACCTTTATGTATTTGTTTTGCCCTGAAGAACAAGTAAATTTTATTATGTAATGTGGTTGAATTAATATAAATAAATAATTGGCAGTCTTCTATTAAATTTTTTGATGGGATATGCTGAAAAGTTTTTCGTTATCCTGCCATAGTCTGCTGTTCCTTTTATGTTAAATGTGCCAGTCATTATGAAAGTGGTCTAAGTCATTGTGTCAGTGCTTATGAAAGTGGCCTAAGTCAAGAATTAAAAAAAAAATTAGTTTATCAGTTATTTCATGTTGCATTCTTTTACATTACCATAATTTGGGGAAATCTTTGCAAAGTTGTAAAAATTGAACCATATATATTTTCTGAAATATTTTATTTTATAGTTGAAAAATATTTATTAGTTTGTTCAAACTCAAACCTTTAAATATCCCAAAATGAAAAATTCATGACTTAGACCATTTTTGTAATCACTGGAGCAATGACTGAGACTGTTTTCATAATCACCGGCACAAATAAGAAATTTTAAAAACTTGTTTGTAGTTTGACTGAAGTTTTATTGTGTTTCCATGCTTTTTGCTTGCTTCTGTTATTTTGTTGAGTATTATTAGGGTCTATATGCTTGTAGCACTTAAAGAACATAAATTTGAACTTTATTACTAAAATTCTTGCTGTGCATGAAAAAAGGCAACAAATTTTATGTATGAATTATAAATACCTTTGTGTGTCATTTTAGTAGACACTGCAAAGGCTATGAATGTCAATTCTTGGAAGTGGGCCATTGGATTATTGCTTGATTTTTCTGGATGTTACTGGTGATACCTATTATTTTTAACAGTATGGGGAAGCCAAACAGTGGTTTGGTGAAATAAACTCATACAAGTTTAGATGGCATTAATGTTCATATTATAAAATCTGTAGTGAAGATTTGACCAGACTTTTATGCATTTGTTGCTGAAAATGTTAGAAAATTTTAATTAGGAACTAAATAACTCTGCTCCAAGCTGTAGAATTGATTAGTTAAAATTTTGTTATTCTGGAGTTATTGAAGTTGATGTGTGCTTCTATAAAATCTATGTGGCATAAGTTTTCACACTTAATTAGGCTAACTACAGAACCTAATATTTTTTTAATAACTCCATAAAATCAGGATAGATAAAAATTATTTATTTAAAAGGTAATTTTTATGTTATACTTTCCATTAGTTATGTTTGATATGGAGTATTGATATAACTATTCCTTAGAATAATCTTTTTTCAGAATATGCAGTTTCTTTATTGTATACTTTTGTTCTTTTACTTTTGAAAGGTGCTGCTGCTTTATCAGGGAGTGCAACTCATACTGTTTCAACATCAGTCATTGTATTTGAACTTACTGGGCAGATGTCTCATATTTTGCCTGTGATAGTAAGTATCTTTAATTATTTCTTCATAATTTTTCTTATTCTCTTAATCTTGAAAGGATGTCATAGTTTTGCAGTATTTGATGTTGACTAATTAATTTCAAAGTACCCAATAAAATTGGTTATAAAAATACTACGATGCAAATTTATACTGTTTCACTTTTTAATATACCTGAACCCAGTGGTGCACCCAGGATTTAATCTTTTTTTGGGGGGGGGGGAGTTGAATGGATAAAAATATTTATAATGGAAATTCAGAATTCATAATGCAATTTCTATTTCTTTGGGGGGGGGGGCTGGTTGTGCCACTGCCTGAACCCTTTATTGTATGTTTTTGCCACCTGAGCCATTATGCTAAATGAAATTCCCGGAACCATATCAAAAGTAAAATTTTACTTTCTTTTGTATCTGTATATGAATTTAGGATATTAATATGCCACTTTTTTGTATTTTTTTTTCTACAAAACTTTTATGTTCAAAATAAATATATGGATAAAAAATGGGGATTCAAAAGATTACTTATATTACTCTGGAGGCATCAAATAATTTTAAAATAACTCTAAAGACAGTGAAGAAAATATAACCATTCTGGTGCTCTTAAATTTTTTTTTTTTAATTTGGGTAGTTTAAAAAAAAATTGTAAAGTACAGCTAATAAGATACATACTTGAAAGGCTTTATAATTATCATTCAAAATCATTAATTGAATTTTTAATTACTATTTTATCAATCATTTTGTCACTCTCTATATCTATACATCACAGGAGGATTTATTAATATTTCTTTTAATGTTGTCATTGTTTAGTTGTGAGTTATTGGAAGAAACAAATTCTTAGTTATTCAAATACATTATATATTGTCAACTAACAAAACAATGTGAAATAAATGAAAGAGAATCCAAATCATTATACATTGCATTGAAACCAGAACTAAAGAACGAAAATTTAGAAATAAATGAATAGAAGTTTGAGGAAACATGGTGATGAGTTAGTTACACATAGTTACTTTTTACTTTATTTTGTTGACAATATCAAGTCGCATTGTTATAAATAGATTATAAAATGCACTGTTACTGTAGCGTTACGCTCAGTAATGGAACAACTCAAAATATTGATGCAGGGCTGACATCTACCCGATGTCGTATTTCGACAGATTAATTAAATCTACCGAATAAAACACGGGATGTGACACATAAAGAACATTTACTAAAGTACACAAAAGCACAACTACATAGATGAAAGTTACAAGATCAAAAAGCTGAAAAGTAAGAGCATCAACATCTGACGTCAGCTCGTGCTGCTCCTGATTGGCTGGTGAGGTGCTGCCATTCGCAACAGTTACCTCAACATTTTTGGAAATTTCATGTAAAGGAAATTACTTCTTTTATATATATATATCATATGAGGATTAATTGGAAAATTTCTTTACTATAATAAAGAAAATTGTATCTGGTTTTTTTTAACTGTATCAGAGACATTTATCAAGCTGTTGTATATGACTGTCCATTGTTAACATATATAGTGTTGTGTTATTTTTAAAGTACACTACTAAAGATTTGTTTTATATTTTACTGTTCATGTAACTTGTAAATAGTTTTTGTTTCCCTGACTGAAAGTAATTTATTTTACTTTTACATTTCTTCCTCTCCACTGAATTTTACTGGAGATTTCAGAATCACACCTTTACTTTGCCATTCCTATTTTTTAAAGGTTACCACTTGCTTTCCCTCCTTTTAATGTGCATGCTCCTCTATCACATGCAAAGGGTCTCTGGTCTGATTTCACGCTCCTGCTATGACACTATTCAGAAAATTTTAATTATTATTATTAAATTTATAGTAAAATTACTTAAGCATGCATTTTATGTTTGACATTTTAGATTGCCGTTTTGATTGCCAATGCCATTGCTCAGTCATTGCAGCCTTCAATATATGATAGTATAATACAAATTAAAAAGTTGCCTTATTTGCCTTCTATCATATCTACTTCTTCTCAGTAAGTTCCTTATTTTATGTCAGTAGTATGCAATGTTATTTGTGAAATATGATTATGACTTAACTGAAATTGACTTTTTGAAATGGTCCTCTAAATATGACCATGGAATGATATTGTCATTTTTGGTATTGTGTGTGTTTTGTGTGCATTATTATAACACAAACAGCTCTAAAATAATTTACAAAACAAGTAGAAAATCAGTAGGAGGCATGTTAATGTACCTGAAAACATCTAAATGATTTCTTGAAAATTTGCTGTTCCATTCAAATTTTACATGCATAAAAATTATAAATTATTCATCATAAAATTAATAAATTAATAAAATTTTTTGTTTTTAAAAATAATTTTTAAAAATATTATTGAAGTTAAATGTAAAAAAAAAATTACCTCAAATTAATGTTGCATTAACTAAAAAATCAAGTTGTAGTTTAATAATCCTTACCCGAGATTTAGAATACTCAATAATTGGATTTAACCAGCCAAAAATATTATATTCTTAGTTGCAGTTAACATATTAATATATTCCAGACAGCTCATCAAAATTTTAATCTCCTAATTTAAATTTGTAACTAATGAATTTGAATAAAATGACAATTTTAAGTCTATTGTTTTGTATTTTTGTTATTTCTTTTATAATTTTGTGATATTTATTAATTTCTAAGTTTAAATCATAAAAAAATATTTACTTATCCAGTTCAACTGTTTCTTCTGTAATTTGTCGTTGGTCAGTATATCTGAACTGAAATTCAAATTTTAAACTGATTTTTAAATTGTCTATAGCCTAATCTAACCTTATTATCTGTATGTCTTGTATCATTTAGAAGTGTGATATATTTTATAATTATATATATACGCTGTTCATTAAAACACTTTTTTTTTCAAATAGTACTCACTGTTAAATAAATGTTTTTTTTTGCACCCCAGTTTTGTATTTATATTAATTTTGTTTATTCTGAAAGAAAACTTTAGGATTTGTTCTTTAGGTTTGTTGACCAATAACTTTTACTATGTGATCTGGAGTGTATATATGAGGGTTATAAATAAAGTAGTGGCAATATAGCCCAGAAAGTGGTAGAACATTGGGCATGTGCAAACAGGATATAGGAGGAGTGAGGTGGAGCTGTTGTCAATGTGTAGAGTACATAAAACCGTCAATCCAGTAGAGGTGGTAGTTGCTGCATGACGTTGAAGTAGACAGTGTCGTTTCTACTGCTCTAAATCATGTTTACAAAAAGTGATCAGTGGTAGGGGATTAAAATCGAGGTTGCTCATAGCTACAGCACCATCTGTGCCCAGCTATATGGCACAAACATCCACATTTATTGCGAGACAAACTTTCTATCGTGTTTCATGACAATGCTCTTTGTCATGCTGCACGATCTGTAGATGATCTTTTGTGACGGTGGTCTTGAGAGTTGTTGGAACACCCTCCATATTCCCCTTACATGACCTCTTTCCTAAGTTGAAATAACCCCTCCGAGGCATCAGATTTCCTGACATGCTGTGATGCCATCTGTGATTGGAGCAGTAGGGTGCTCCGTCACTGATATTAACACACAACACCTTGACAACAGTATCCTACGGCTTCCTGACATCTGGCAAAAGGTACAAGACTTTGCTGGTGATTATATTGAAGGAATGTAATGTAATTTTGCATGTACATTCATTAAAAAATGTTTTCTGGGTATGTTGCCATTACTTTATTTACAAATCTCATATTTTTTTCATAATGAATGTGTGTTTTAAGTATTGAAATGTTTACATGGGTTGACATTATAGGTGACAATTGTGTGAGAGAAGTTAAACTTTTGAAATTTATTGCTTTCTGATATGTATTGTTAATATTCAATATAAAATACACATTTAATAATGCTAAAACATGCAACAGAATTTTGATAAATTAACCTGTATTCCTTGCAAACCTTTTTCCTTAATCCTATTCACTTAATTCTGTCTTAAACTCTTATACTATAGCACTATAAAAGGTTTGAGATAATACATTGTTTTTGGCAAACTTCAATCATTTCAAAGTTGTGAAAATTTAAGTTTTTTCTTTTACTGTAGATTTAGAGGGAATGATCGCAAGATTTTATTATTTTGTTGAATTAGTTATCCTTACAATGAGCCATTTCAGTCAAGCAATGAGAACTCATCTGAATACTGATCTCTAGATAATGAATTTAAATATTCTGTTGATATAATATTTTTTTTCTTACTAAGACAATATTTCAGTGGGGTTCAGTATAAATAATCATGGGCATAAGCACAGGAGGTATTTTAGGATGAAAATTTTAAGACAAAAATGTAATTAAAGTGTTATTTTTTTCCATACCCTTGAAAATTTTTTTTTTCTCTCAGGAGTAAAATAATTGGTACAGAGTTATTAAGGCATTTGTTAATGAGTCTCACTGATATCTTTAACTTAATTAACAATTGCAAAAATATAATAAAATATGTTTTTCTAGGGCCCATAATGTGTATGTGGATGATATAATGGTGAGAGAAATTGTATACGTATGGCAAGGTGCTACGTACCGGGAAATCAAAACTGTGTTAAAGACTAACAAAAGACTCCAGTCATTTCCTCTAGTAGAGTCATCAGGTAAGGGAAACATATGCCATCTTTGATTCTTTGCAACTGACACATGTAGCATTTTGAAATTTTTAATGCTGTTTAACAATTGATACTTGTTGCTTTGTGAGAGAGTTGTTGATTTGTAAACTTCAAAAAAGTATGATTTTTTTTCATTTCTTCTCAGAATAGAATTCATTAACTTTTAATTTATTATTTCTCTAGAGTCTATGATACTACTA
The DNA here is from genome assembly GCA_907164885.2 of Dolomedes plantarius. Lineage (NCBI taxonomy): Eukaryota > Metazoa > Arthropoda > Arachnida > Araneae > Dolomedidae > Dolomedes > Dolomedes plantarius. The sequence goes on from OU015501.1 coordinate 133,524,194, forward strand.
GGGTCTGTGCAAAGAATGGAGCTTATGCGTTTGCTTGAACGACACTTAGGTCGTGAACGTCGTTTACAAGAGGTTGCTAGGAGGCAATCAGTCGATGAAGGAACATATAAGGCAGCTCAAGAGCAGCAAAGAAGGATGTCAAGATTTGAAGTCATTCCTGTTGCAGGCCTCACTAGGGTAGATAACTTATATGAAATTTTACTTTTTAAAAAAATGAACTAATTTTTATATTTATCGTATATGTCACACTGTTCATGGTAGCAGTGTTATTGGTTATAGGATATTGTTTTACAATGTACAGGCACCATACTATAACAAGAATGGTCAGTAACGATATGAATTATGTCTTGTATTTTTTAACATAGAATTACGTTCCTCCATAACTGTCTTTTGGAAAGCAAAATTTCAAATGCTAAAACCGTCCGTCCATCCATCCTCACGAGTTGTAATTTTGGCAGTGTGCCAAACACAGTCTGTATTGCTTTGACAAGCAGTAAACAATTAAACAGAAAAGTACCAAAATGCGTTAAAATTTTGACATACATATATGTATATATATGTGTACATATATATAGATAGAGACATATATATACACATACAAAAGAGGTAAGCAACGATAAGTAATCCTATGTTAATAACCCATGGTAGTTTCGTTAGAAGAGACTACCTGAAATTTTTTTATGCTCATGTTTGTTATGTATATTATATATTTTCTATGGCATTAAAAGCTTCAGTTTTATATTGGTACTAAGCTCAGAAGACAATGAGATTTTAGAATAGAATATACAGTGGCTCCCAAAAGTGTTCGTACATTTACGATTTTCAATGAAATAGGGGTCTATCCATTAATTAAAATGAATATTTCAGAATGGGTATTTAATAATAAGATCTATAATCTATTCTTAACAAAACTACATGATATATTTTGAAAACATAGTAAAACTTTATTTTTAAGAAACCAATAATCAAAAACTAACAAAAACTTTATCTCACAAAAGTCATCGTACACTTGTAAAAAATCTCTACATATTAGTAAATATTCTAATTTTTCATTAAATTAATATTTACAGGATATCCTTTAGCATCCACAGCAGCTTTTAAACATCTGGGAATAGATTGCACTAGTTCTTTCGTAATTTCTGCATCAATGTTCATCCATTCTTCCATCATAATTGATTTTAGTTCGCTTTTCATGTGAATGTCGCGTTTTCGTACTCGAACCTCCAGTTCTCTCCAAATGTGTTCTATTGAGTTTAAATCTGGTGATTGAAGTGAAGTTTTCAAAACTTGTGGTCAATTATAGAGACACCAGAGGCGAACGTTGAAAGCCGTGTGCTTAGGATCGTTATCTTGATAAAAAACAAAGTTGTTTCCAATACCCAAATTTTGGGCTGATAATTTAAAATTCTCTCTTAAAATATTTATATAAACAGCATGATTCATTATGTCATCAATAAAGACCAAATTACCTAGTCCTGATGCTGACATGCACCCCCACACAAGGACACCTCCACCGTCATGCTTAACTGTTCCTACTAAGTTCTTGGGATTAAGTTCCTCATTTTTTCTTCTCCATACAATTATATGCCCATCAGAACAAAAATGTTAAACTTGCTTTCATCTTCAAATAAGACATTATTCCAATACATTTGGAGCTTATTCATCATTGATAGTATGAAGGAAAGCCTAAGCTTTCTGTTTTTCTCATAAAAAAATTTTTCTACGGACAGAATGCCCATGTAATCCAGATGCTCTGAGATCTCGTCAAACAGTTTCAGGTGAAATAGAAGTAGAAAATGTTTCATTAAATTCTGCAGAAACTTTTACAGCATTCAAACATGGATTTTTCACAAATTTTCTAATTATGAATCTCGGATCACATTTTGTTAACTTTGTGGGATGACCTTTTCTTACCATTTTTTCAATCTGATTTTCTTCTTTAAAGAGTTTTATTATATACTGCACAGTAGAACGGGATAAATTAAGTAATTTAGCAATATTCCGAACTGATTTACCACTACTAGGATGAAAAATAATCAATTTTCGAATGCTGTTTGTTGTTTCTTTATGACTACGAGCCATTTTTAAAAAATAAATAGAATTTTACAGAGTAGACAAGCAAAAATTAAAGCCAAACAATATTTTAAATGCCACCATAATTCAAAAATAAAAATAAAGCGCCAGACGATAATTTTAATTATGAATTTATCCAAAAATATTTCAGTGTACGATGACTTTTGTGAGATAAAGTTTTGTTACTTTTTGATTACTGATTTCTTAAAAATAAAGTTTTACTATGTTTTCAAAATATCTCATGTAGTTTTGTTAAGAATAGATTCCAGATCTTATTATTAAATACCCATTCTGAAATATTCATTTTCATTAATGGATAGACCCATATTTCATGAGTGTACGAACACTTTTGGGAGTTACTGTATATATTTTTTTTCTTTTGTTACATGAGAAATGTAGGAGACAATATTCTGAAAGTAATTGCTTATGCTGCTTTACCCTAGGAATTTTATTGCCAATTTTTAGGCATGTAGATTCACAGGGATTAAAAAAAAAGTTATCAATTTTCAGTTAAAGATGTTCTCCATTTCTGTTGTAAGGAGATTCATATGTTTAACTTTACAGAAATGTTGAAAATTGAATCATAAAATTCTAATAATGTCATACCATCATGACCCTTTACATATTGATTTTATATACATATTTGATATCAGACGATAATGGAATTCTTTTATAAAAGTATTTGTTAAATTTAATTCATAAAAAAAATTCCATCATATAATGTAAGTAAGCTAAATCACATTTTCATGTGATGTTCATTTATTCATATATATTTATTTGAGACAGTAGGGATTTGACTCTGAAATCAATGTTTATTGTTTTGGTTTTCTTGGTTTTTTATCAATAAAAATATGACAGTTGGTTTAGTTTAGACTAGTCTTAGGGCCTGTTCACATAGGAGTGGTTGCAGAAGCGTAAAAGGAAAGATGGCACTGAGACGGAAATAAATCAATCATAGGTGTTAAAAATTTCACTGGTAATCATTTGGAGGTTTGCCATTGGTTAAATATATTTCAATACTTTAACGCTTCCGCTACCAGACTCCTATGTGAACAGACCCTAAAAGTACATTTATGTTATTCTGTATTAAGCATGTAATTTTTTATTTACTGGGGGTATGAATTTAATCTTTTGGTTATATCTTAATATAAGTCTGTCTATTCAATATTTAAATTTGCCATATCTTAATATAAGTCCATATTTTTTAACTTATATCTTAATATAAGTCTGTCTATTCAATATTTGTCTATTCAATATGTAATTTCTTCATTTCATATTTAGTCTTCATCCAGGGGGTCTCCTCCACCATCTCCACCAATGACACCTACATCACCAAAAAAGTCAATTCTGAAGCACTCTCCTATGCATTCCCCTTATTCAACTATTACATCCAGTATTGCTCATGGTATGGTACACTATGAAATAACTTTGATAAATTTTTCTTTATTTAGTTATATTAATACTACATTGATCAAAGTGTGTAAATTATCCCTTAATTTTTCAATATCTTTTTTGATAATACCCTGCAGTGTTGCAAAGAGAAAGATTACTTTTGCATGGATTTACAGCTTCAGTATTTTTTTATATGTTTTTTTACAAATTTCTTATCGTTGTCATTATCAGAATTTCCCTATATTCTCATAGTGTAGTAAAGTAAGATGCTTTACTTGTTGGTTGAACTGAACAAGGTTTGATATACCTTGGGAAAATATCCAAAATGTACCCAAGTTTATTGGATTGTAGATGACTGAGGCACTGACTGTTCCTCATTGTCATGAATTCTATCCTTCATATACTGTACTATGGCAGATCTGATGTTTTATTGAAATTCATAAGGATTTTTACATCACCATGACATATTTTCAGTGATAGGTACTATGGCGGTTTGAACTCTTACCTGATAGAGCAGCTCCAAACCATCACACTACCCCTACCAAACTTCCCCTTCAAAAAATATATTCTATTCAAGCTATATTCAAGCATTTAGTATGATGTAACATTTTATTGTCTATCCCCATATCCTATAAACTTACCTTCCTTAAATACTTGCTCAAGGATTCATCCTTCTACTGCAATTTTTATGACAGTGTAATAAATATGTGTAACTAGCTGAATACCTGTGTTTCGCTACGGAGTACATTCAAATTAAATACAACGGTCCATGTATGCAATTAATGCAAAAAAAAAAAAATTATAAAATAATTGTAACGGATATTTTTATTGACAAAATAATGTAGAAGAAAATATTGAAATTAAATACAACGGTCAATGTATGCAATTAATTTGTATGTTTAATATCCATTAAACATACTAATTTGAATTACATTCTTAAAAAACTTCCATCTCAATGAGTGTAGTGGTTAAATTTTATCTTTTAACATATTTCAATATTTTTTGTGTCAATTTATTTTGTTGTTATGCACGTGACACAAAATTAATTTAAAGTATCACAAAAAGAAAAGAAACCACGTGATCAGCATTTAATAAATTAAATTCTAAAAATTAATCTTTAAAAATTCACCAAGAATCAGAAAATGGAGGTCAAAATTCGAAAAAGATTTCATTTTAAAGGAATTTTTATGATCTTTCTCATGATATAAATTTTATAACAGATTATTATTTTAAGTACAAACTTCAAAGAATGTTACCAAAACAGCCTAAAAATGTAATTTAAAAAAATCTAAGAAGAATTTTCCAAAAATCTTTCTTAGTGCACCCCTACACTATAAAAAGAATCACCATGCAAAATTTCAACCCTTTAGGTCTAGCGGTTTCGTCTGTGCATTATCTGTCAGTCAGTCAGTTACAGAACTGTTTCATATATATAGATAATGAAATGACAAGTACAGTATTTGTGGTTTTTGGTATTTCTTCAGTGATATAGGGCTTGTCTGCTGCTATCATGAAAACTGACTGTGTGCTGTTATATATGATGATAATCTATTTTGACAGATTATGCGTCTTCTATACTTGTAAGCTGTTTGAATATTAAATCTTCCTGTTGAGTGGTCTTCACTTACATTCTGTTAGTTTCTGAGTAATACAGGTGAGGTTATAGTTTAGCTGCAGAAATAGCCTCCTAAATAAGATTTAATTTCTTGAAATCTTCTTTGTAGATTTATTGTTGATATGGCATCTCAATTTCAAACCTTCTTTGAGACCAATTAGCTCTTTTAAGGGACAGGAAGTTCTCCTTAAAGGCTAATGTTTTATGCCTTATCAAAAAAGAAATTTTTAAGTCTCTGCACTTGATGGCTGTGTAGTATTTGAATATCAGGGATTTCCAAGTACTTTTTTCAGTACTGTGCATACTTGTCTCACCATATGGAACTTGGATAAATCAATTTTAGAAAACTTAAGTTTTCTAATAATTTGAACTAAGGTATCATCAAAATACTTTAAAGGGTGCTGTTATCTTTTGAGGATTAATAGAAATTTATCAATTCAAACTATTGAACTTGAAATTTTTTTAGCCCATATAAAAAAAATTAATAGAAAGGTTATTGATATACCCAATTTGTAATTTTTAGAGCATTTTTAGAAAATAATTCAAATATTTTTACTCTATTAAGTACATACATTTTAAATCAACTGATTACAGATTCTGTTTTTTTTTTTGTAATTTGAGAAATATATTAGTTAAATATTAATTTTTTAAGGTTTTTTAATTTAAAACTGTATAATAAGAATTAAAAACTATTTGTGTAGTTTATTATTTCTTTAAAAAATAACATACCATTCATAACTAAATTTAATTTTTTTTAACCTACGTCTGACCTTGGCTTTTCAGCCATCAGTCTCTGTTGAGCAGCCCAATACAATCTCAAATAAAACGAAAAGTCATCTTCAGCATAATGTCTAACTGCAACGTCAATAAGTCCAGGGCAAGAGTAGAGGTGGATACCAGTCATGTCGTCAAGCCCACACAAGGGGCAAGTCGGAGAGTCTGTCAAACCAAAACGGTGGAGGAACAGAAACTAAATTTAACTGTTCATAAATTCTTCTGTTTCATAATCTTTACAATCTAACTATCTTTCATACACTGAAAACTTATTTTTAATTTATCGGTTTGAATGTACACCTAGTTCTGTTTTTATATGATAGATACGTTTCTGAAGAATACATGTAAAAAAAAATTTGTGTAAAAAAAGACATTGTATCTGTGGAAGAAAAGAAAATTGGTTCTGGGTCTGAAAAATCAGTAAAAATAATTTTAAAAACTATATGAACATATTCGTTTTAAGCTTATTATTTTATTTCAATAAAATACACATGAAATAATATGTAATGAAAATGAAAAAAATCATCATGAACAAAAGAAAAAGAAAAAAACTGTTTTACGCATAAATTTTTTTTATTCATTTTCACTTGCTGACAATAAATGGTGCATATGTTTGCCTGTGACTGGAATATCACTACTATTACTAGAAATTTTGTGGGCATCATCTTCCTCTATTAATGAAATTCTTTCTGTGATCTCTTGAGCCAAATCAGCATGAGTCTCCTCTGGTGCTGATCATTCATCAATTTTACAGACGAATTCAGTTATTAACCGTTACGTTCATGTTTCGGTTAGCACGTTCTATGTAAGAGGCTGTCAACAACTTCATTTCACGTTGAAACTTCCCAGCATGTTCTTCATTAGGGTCATGTTTGACAAAATGATTACCCAAATTTTTTGGCTAGTTCTAGACTTTCTTTTATTAAATCTGCATTTAGAACAGGATAATTTTCTTTCATTTTCTTCATTTTTGATAGAATAAAAGAAGAAATAATTTTGAATCAAAACAGAACTGGATTTATAAATGCACAGAACAGGACTGAATTCTTGAATCAAAACAGAACTGGATACACTATCGTCAAAAATAATAAGTCTCAAATAAAATTTTGTTTTCTTTAGAATTTAGAATTTAGACAAAAAAAAGAGAGAAATTGGAATTGGAGCGCTTGTGGTAAATCAAAATGACTCGCGTAAAAAGAGAATGAAATATTTTTTTGAATTCATGTTAAATCAAATCCGTGTGAAAAAGGTTCATGCAAAAACAAAATTAGGTGTATTGTTTTAATTTTATATTATTGCATACTTAAATTAAAATGAAATCTACTATCTTTATGTTTTCATGTCTTAAACCTATATATTTTTTATATTTGTGTTAATAGATTCCAGGTTGCGTGCAGCATTTGAAGCAATATTTCGAAAAGCTTTAACTTTAGAGGATGCTAATCCAAGTGAAAAGGTATGCTAGAGATTTTTTTCTGTCAGAAATATACATGTATTTTTAAAAAGAAAGCATTCATTATAACACCAAACTTCTCATTATTTTATATCTGCAGTTATCTTTAATTATGGATTCATGTAAGAATATAATTTTTATAACTATTGACTACTGGTAGATGGATGAGTGCTTAATCAGTACTTGTGTAATCTGTGTGTGTACTTGCATTGGTGTAATAAAATCTATATTTTAAATTTATAGTATCTTTTAGAAAGTGTTTCAAATCTGTATATGTTAAATACTGAATATTTAATAAGTTGTCATGTTAGTTTCTTTATCATCTATATTAATTTGTACGGCATCATAAATTTTCAAAGTAAAAATTAGTGAAATTCATAAACTTAATCATCATTCCATTTTAAGTTTGTTTTAAATTTAACTTAAGAGACATACTAAGTGTATGATAGTGATAAAACATCTAGTTGAATTTTTAATAATACTGCTAAAATTGAGAAAAGTCAAAATTAGTTACATTCATGAATTTAATCTTAATTCTATTATAATTTGCTAAATATTTTACTGACACTTGATGAATATGATAGTGATGAAAAGTTTGGTGGCTAAAAATTAAAAAATTCAATATTTCCATAGATGTATAATTTTCATGAAATTTTTACATTTTAACCTCTTTATTGCTTTGAAAAGAGATTTTCTTATTGGGCTTGTTTGAGTTTTTATTTCGATATTCATCAATAAAAAACTTGAATAAATGGTAACAAAAGCACTTTTCTACTATAAAGCATACTTTTAAAAAGATAGTTATAATGTTTCTTTGCTTGTGAACTTAATGCTGCACTTATTTCTTTATCATTGAATATAATTTTGTATAATTCTAGATAATCTTGTTGAATCTTTAAACAATATTTTTTAATTTATGCATTCTTTAACTGAATCTTGTCTGTATAAATTTTATTGTGTAATGCTATAATTTAAACAACTCATTTATAAATAAAAATGGAATTTTATATTTTTCTAATGTTATATTTTACTTCCTACAGTCAGACAGTGGACCTCCTACTCCAAATGTTCCTAAACGTGTACAGTTGGTAAGTTTTAAAAGTTTTGTCCCTTTTTTACATGTCACACATCAATGTCTAAGAGAAGAATTGCATAAAAAACTAAGTTTAAGCTATATTTTTGTATAAGTATATTCTTAATTATTTTTTACTTCGCTAAAGAAATATTTTACTGTAATAGGCAACCTTCTAAGAAAATCCTTGCAAGAAATTTGCTTTATCATATGCGTTCACTTCTACAGAAAAAAGAAATTGTGCATTTATGCATTGTCTATTATATTTTAACTAGGATAGAACAGGCTTTAAATAGCAGGAAATTTTGCTGTTTAAATGCTATAAAAGTATTTATTTTTAATTATATTTTGGTACCCTTGAAGGATTGCTTCTGCTTTTGCCCATTTTGCCTGCCCTAATTTATTTAAGGAAGAAAGCTGGATATTTTTTCTAAGTTTGAAAATATAGTTTAATTTTTAATAAATAATAGTTTTCTGATACCAAACTGTGTGGAATATTTACCACTAATGTTCAACCACTTTGAAGTTGGCATATATTTAAAATGCTATGTATGTATTCTGTAAATATTTAGATATAGCTGTTTATATATACTGAGTATTAGTTATTTTATTTAAGGTTGTTTTTTAACTATTCAGATAAATTAATCCACAACAATTGAAAATAATATGAAAGGAATGATTGTTAGTACCCTTTACCTTGCAATATCCTCAACTTGTTAAGAAACTTACATTTTCATGTGATTTACTTAAATAATTGAAAGAAACTCGTACACGAAAATATATAATACAAGAGATATTTTGTACAAACTATCATCCTGTTGCCTATGAGCATGATAGTTTTTATATAACATCTACCTTGAATTTTAAGCACAATTTTAGCATTGTTTTGCTTTCTAAGACATTAATGCTGCATCTTGATACTCTGAAAGTAATTTCTTAAATATTGAAGTTATTGTTTTTCTACTTCTATTGTCAAGAGTGGAAGTTAATTCCATTCTTTCTTCTTTTTCTTTTTGTGCTTGGAGAGAGTTTTTAATTTTTTTTAAAATGAGACCAAACACCTGACATACAGCAGTCACCAGATTATTGCACCTGATTAGTACTTCTGATAAAAAAAAGATAATTCCATTGTTGTAGGGCTGTGACTTTCACTCCTTCCATAATGTCCTTCCGAGGACATTCTGCTTTAGTATTATCCTCAGTAATTTATCTATGAATTCAGTGAGTGATTGTCACTTATTAAATATAGAGTTTCTGTATTAATAATATGTACTACTAATAAATGGCGAATGTTGTAATTGATTATAAATCTTGTACTTTTAAGCTAAAATTTTGCTTTAGTTATGTTTACTTGAAATGATTTTCTATTTCTAAATTTTTAGTTATCTTACATATGAACTTAAATTTATAATTTTTATGGTATGTTTCTTTTGAATGTATGAATGAATAATGTTACTATGTAGTATATATGTATTTATCTAGTAAAGTATGTTGTGTATATACATATTACTTTTCTTTATAGCCTAAAGAAAGAGTTATAGACATGTCACAAGAAGAAGTAAGCTATATATTATCTTATATATAAATTTGTTTTAGCATGTTAGTAAGAATGCTATCTTAATATAGATTGTTTATTTAATCGCATGCTGTTATTTTTAGTTGCTGTTAGGTGGCCTGTGCAACCATTTCGCATGTGATTAAAATACAATAAATTTTATAGCGAGGTTGGTGGTTTGCAGTAGGATGAAAGAAGAACTGGTTCATTTGTAGCAATTGTTTATTTGTCAAATAACAATGGTGTGTAAGGATAATACAAACCCAATTACAAAATGTCTTTGGCTACAATTTTGGAGGTGAAGCATAACAAGGGAACATGAGATATGTACATATCAAAACACCTTTGTAGACAATATTAAAAGTTAAATATGACACAAACTCGTTGAAAATGTGACATTACAAAATCTCTTTGTGCACACAATTTAACTGTGCCATTTCGACGCATCCAGAGAAAGAACTTAGGGCCAAAAGTCAATTTTTCACTTTGATTTTTTTAACAAACAATACAATGTGTCATTCTGAAGTAATAATTTGTTAGACGCAGAGAACTTAATCTTTAAAATGGTACCTCATTTATCGATTTTGGTGAAGTATGAAGGAAGAGAAAGGGATCGTCAAAAAAATAAAATCACCTTCTAGAAATAATATATATGTTTTTCCATGCAAAAAAAATAATGTATACCTATGGCAAATATGTTGGCAATAAAGAAACTCATTAATGAAATCACAGAATGATAATAGAAGCAAATGATTTTAAATTTAAAAGTTCAGTATGGTTGATAATGGTAAAATAAATAAAGCTAGCACGCGTGCCATCTAGGGGAAAAAATTGTTTATAATGTTCATACTTCAATTTTTAAACAAACAATAATATGTGTAATTCTAAATTAACAATTTGCATGAAGCAGAGATCTTAATCTCTAAAATGGTACCTCATTTATCAATTTTGGTTAAGTATGAAGGGATAAACAAAATGCACCTCTTAGAAATAATATATATAGATAAGTGTGCATGTTTCATACATATATAAATGAGTGTATTTATGTTTTTCATTCCATGGTTGTATTCTAAAATAAATATAAATGCATAGACTTATATTTTTCAGCAACTAGCATGGGAAGAGGATCAATTAAATGTTCCTGTTGATTTTAGCAAATGTCATATTGATCCTGCTCCTTTTCAACTAGTTGAGAGAACTTCGTTAATTAAGGTAATGTCTTTGTTTCATTTTCTTTATCAAAGTACCATCTGTAAGCTGCTTTTAAGATATCTTCTATACTTTGTGCAAAAGTGTTTTTTCTTATTAGTGTGTGTCTTTCATTGTAAATATGTTCTGTATTCTACAAAACAGAAAAACACACAAAACTCTTTTCTTGATATAATAATGATCAAGTCATGTGAAAGTAATAAATTTTGTACCTAAATTGTAAATATTTTAAAATTCTTTGTGTTTCATACTTGTAAATAGTACTTAGAAATTGAGAAATAAGCAAACTGAGAGTTTATAAACATCATTCATTGATAATATCATTATAGGTACATTCCTTGTTCTCCATGCTTGGACTTAATCATGCCTATGTCACTGCTATTGGGCGTTTAGTTGGAGTTGTAGCATTGAAGGAGGTATTTTTTTTGAATTTGTTATCATTCCTTAGTATTTCAAAATTACGGTAAAAAATTTATAGAATTTGGTTATTAAAAAAGTTTGTAAAGTCTGTAATGTCATGTCATATAATTTAATAGATTGTAATATTTCAGTTATACTCTATACTGCAAAAGATTATAATGTTCTAACTGTAAATGTAATCTCAAATATGTAAAATAAGGATTTTTTGTGAACCTTTAATACTTCAGTTTAGGTTTGTAATGGTGTCATTGTATTTCTTGACTCACAGAGGTTGTAAATAAAAGTGTTAGTGCTTGCTTTTCAAAAGTTTTTACTTACATAATTTGTTGTGTGCTATGTATTATTCCAAAAGTTGTTCATTACATTAATGAAACAGTAATATTTTATTTTTCTGTGGTGCTTTAAGAATATCATGATGACAATTTTTTGTATGATTTGCTAGAATGTATATATTTACCTCTACTTTATTTTTTGTTCCTATTAGCTAAGGAAAGCTATTGAGAATATGCAGGGTGGTACTTTCATACGTAATTCTCCAGCAACATTTGAAACTGCCAGTATTCTAAACAATTCCTATGTAGCTTCCGAATTTCCTTCTGAACCACCCTCTGAAGCTCCATCAGAAGCTCCATCTGAACCTGAAACCCCATCTGAAACAGAAGAAGCTCCTGAGTGCAATAGATTTGTCTTCAATTTCAGGAATATTCGAAGGACTAGTCAGACATCACCTGTCTGATCATCAAATTACAGCCATTGGAGTTGTACATTTTATTATAAAATGGCTGTTAATGAAGTTTACATGATTCTCTACATCATGTTTAACAGTCTTTCAGAGTTTTTGCACAAAACAGCAGTTGATTTGCAAATATTTCTTTTTATTGTTGCTTTAGTAGTTTTATACCTTCAGTTGTTACCATTATTTCGCATTTGCTTCACTAAAATTTTAACATTTTTAGAAGTTATAACGTTATTCTGGGTAAAATAAGGACATTATTTTTCAACATCTTTTGTAAAATTCATGATTGCTCATTTATATGTGAATATGTCTTAGTTTCAAACTGTGGACTTTTCACAGTGTAACTATGTTGAGATGCAGTTTAAAATATTACATTCATGTAAAGGAGATTATTTTTTTATGTATCTCATGTAATTTGTTTTATTCTTTGTTTGTTATTTACTATATAACACCAATTAAATTTACAAAATGATTACTATGTTATAAACTGTATATATGTATGTTATTTCACGTCTGTCATTTTTATCCTCTACAATACTTAAACTGAGTTAAAGTGAACATCTGTGCATTTTGTAATGTGCTTTGAATTACATTCCTCTATTAAGAAAGAAGAAAAATCATTTGAAAATAGCATAATTTCCCTTTAATCTCTGTTATCAACATTCTTTTTGTCTTAAATACCATTTGAAATTTTTAACTTGAGATTTTTATCAGCATGTACAGATATTTATTACCCTATATTTGCCAAAAAAGATCTTTCGACTGCATTACTGATAACAAAAAGACTGATATTTTACAGTTGCAGAACTGTACAGCTACATAATCACTGTTTATAGTTCTAAACTGAGAAATCCCAGTAACAGTGTATCTGTTATGTGATGTGCTTATTGGTAATGTAGCCTGAGGTGTAGGATCCTAGTATTAAAGTAAATGTTGATATTTGCTCAAATTCTATATTTTTATGAAGAAAAGCATATGATTGTGTGCTTCTACTGTTGCAATTTAAAAGCATGTTTCAAAAACGTTTTATAGAAGTTTGATAAATTTCAGAGAAGTGTAATGACTGTTTAGAAGTAGGCTCACTTTTCTCTTATGGGAAGAGTATTTTGTTACATACAAAATCATTTGTGCCAAATCTTTTAGAAAAATTATATTTGTTGCTGCAAGAGTTTTCTATTTTTCTCATGGCATTTACTTAAATTTTTATGTGAAGAATTTTTACAGTTATTTAGATTGATGAAAATGTTTATTATATTTAAACTCTCTCTATAAGGTAATGACCTGTTTGATAATTATAGTAAATGATACAGTGTCACTATACACTTGAATACTTTTTATTCTAAATGTTATGTTTCTTAATTGATGTACTAATTTGTATTAAAAAAATGTTCAGTAGTAAAATTTTGCAAACAACTAGTTTAATGATGAAAATATGCAATAATTTGAATTGTTTAAGGCATGTGGATATTGTGAGTGCTGAAGTTTTATTCTTTAAAAGTTTTATTCTTTTGGTTGAAGACATAGTTGTATTGAATATCAGCTATAAATCATACAATATTTGTGAGAATTGTTTCAGTTTGCATGAGTAAAAAAATCTTAAAATTTGACTAAATAATGTAAATTTGATACACATACTTATTTACATAAATTACTCCTCTTACTGATTAAAATTTAAATAATATTTTTTCAACTTATATAAAATAGTCTATTTGGCCCTTTTCTTCTTGAGGATAAGTTTACAAAAATAATAAAGTTAATAATGTTGTGATGGTTTTCTTCTCCAAACTTCACGGTAAAGGTAACCATTATAGAACAAATTATTTCAGCATAAAATTGTAAAAAGTTTCCCTGATTTTTTTTTTTTTGTTATCTATCATTCAGTCAGCTTCTACCTCACTTCCACGTAAAAGATTAATTCTTTTGGTTTTTCATAACTGTTGTATGCTACTTATGGTATATTTAAAAGTTGATATAATTAGTCTTGTCTGATTCAGTCCTATTCTGTGAACCTGTCTCAAAGAATGTTTTCATTGTAAATTTTACTTTTAATCTGAGGATTAAGACCTAGTTCAAGCTTTACTTTTTTTTTAATGGGATAACATGACCTGTAAGAAAAATTTACTTGTATTTTCTTTCCCCTACTCCATAAAAAAAAAAAACACCCTAGAGATTGGAGGAATTTCTTTAAGTTAAATTTTCATGTAGTGAATCATTTAATTTTAAAATAAAAGCCTGTAGATAATGTATTTGGTAAAAGTATAATTGTTTATCAATGATAAAATAAGTTTGATTTACTAATCAAGTGACATTAATTGGTCCAAAGGAAAATTTATTTTGTAGTGTATGCCTATATCCCTCATGTAATGTACAACTTGAGAAATCCTACTTCCATACCCATGAATGCTTAAGTCTGAATGGAATACTCACAAAGGATATTATTTTATTCTAAATCTAGTAAGCTTATTTGAAAGTTTTTTGTATATTGCAGTACATCTAGTAACTCATGTAATGATAAGATTTAAACTTAATCTTTAATTGAGGCATGTATTAAAAAGTAGAAAAGAAAACTTTTACATTTAACTCTTGCAATTGAAGTCTTGCTATTAATATTAGAAAATGTGAACATTAACAACAGTTAAATTTGAAGGCTATAAATAAGTAACTGTAACTATATATTTTTTTTCTAATGCAAACACACTTTTTTGTTAGCCATTCTTCCTACAACACTGCAAAGTCTTGCTGGCCACTTTATTATGGGAGCACAATTTAGGCGAGCCAGCATTTCTCCCTATAAAGGGACAACATGGAAATGATCAAGCCTTACTTGATGTGAACCCAAGCCCATTGCCACTCTAACTATATAGAAAGTACTAACTGAAAGTAACTGCTTTAACTGCTACAAATCTGAAAAGTGTTATTAGAGTAAGATAAATTAATGAAAAACATGAAAAATCATATTTTCCATGTTTCAATTATGCTCCTCATGATCTTTTTGTTTCTTATGAAAACTGCAATTCTTAATTTCAGTCATCTAATAGTGTATGACATTTCCTTTTCAAACTGTTAATTTATGCCTTGCTGTAGATTTAAATACTAGCAGAACCCTAAGGAAATGAGTCAGGCAAAATTATGTTCAAACAGCTTATGATACATAACCTTTCATAAACTAATTAACACTTTTTTTTGAAGGAAGCTTATATGTTTCCATATTTAGCTTAATATCTCTAGCTATTTAACTCAAGCTGCTAATTTTTTTAACCAAAGCTTTGTTTGGAGCATGATGCATTTAATAAGTGTAATGATAACTACCTATAGTCAATGTCATAAATTTAACATCATATTGTGTACTAATTTAGTTCATTTAATTGCTTTTTTTCAACAAATAAAATGAATTTATAAAATGTGTTTTGAAAAAGGATGCTAATATCTTTCCCTTTCATTGTTATACCTTTTGGCTGCAATTCAAAGTCATTTTGCTTTTTAAAAATGTTTTCATTCTGTTTGGAGTCTGAGTAATGACTGTGTATAGTATAATAATCTTTAAGTTTCTTACATTATCTCTACTTAAATTTCAATATTTATTATTAATCGAAACTATTGAAAGAAAACCCTAATTTACCTTTATTTCTTGATTGCTCATATGAGATGAGGACAGTGGCGTAGCTAGAACTTTTGCTGCCCGGGGCGGTCTCCAATTTGCCACCCTTTCTAAGTCAATCAATTGGTGGTTTTCATAAATTAATAAACATAAATAAATAATTGTAATTGAGACAAACTATAGGTGGGGAACTTTTTTACCATTGGATGCCATATTTAAATTAGGCAGTAATAAAGGAGGCCGCTTATACCTATAAATGCAACTTTTATAAAGACCACAAAAAACTTACAGAGGTCGCAGTTTCCCCACCTATGAGACAAAACATATACCTAATTTATAAAAAAAAAATTCATAAAATATGTTTTGTTTTATATTTTTATATTTATAAATAAAAATAAATAATTTCATTTCTTTTGGATAAACAAACAAATTGTACACATATGTGTATGTAAACAAAACATATTTATATATTTACTCTTCTAACTTTCATAGTAGAAAAATCGTATATAATGCTCTCAAAATTTATATTATTTGTAATTTCTTGTTCTATAGACAATACTGCAAGATTTTGTAGTTTTAAATCTCTCATTGTGGAACGAAGATGATTATCAACTTCAATTTGGAGAAGCTCCTTTCGCAACTAGCGACACTGATAGCAATTGTTAAAAAAATTCTTAGCAAAATTACAATGTTGGGTACAGAATTTTCCAATCTATACTGTTGAATAAATTTTAGTAGATCAAGAGGGCCTTCCTTTCCGTCTTCTTGTAGTGCAGGTACAGCCATAAAAACCTGGATCCTTTTTCTTTCAATATAGGACTGTTCTTTATCAATGTCAATATATAAGTCTATATCAATAATATGTCTTTATCAATGATAATATTTTCAACCTTACATTGACTTGACGATAAGGAAAAATATTCGAAATCATATAGTAATTCATAATTTGTAGAAATCGAATAGTAAACTTATGAATTGAACAAGTGGTTTTTTACAACTAATACTAAAAGAAAAATACCGCCTGGTGCAGACCGCACCCACCGCACCCCCCTAGCTACGCCACTGGATGAGGAATTTTAGTCTAGTTATTTTAATTTATATATATCAGTTGGCAAGTGGACTACCTTTTTAATTTTTCAATGTATGATCTCTATGTATTCAAATTTTAAAAGTATGTCATTATATATATATATATATATATATATATATATTATGTGTGTGTGTGTGGCTTGGTACAAGAAGTGCCTATGTCAGTTTTTTCCAAGATGACTTTGTTTGCTTATGTCTCTTTAAAAAAAAACATTATTTTCAATATAAGAAGTACCCAAGTATGTACAATGGTTTAGAAAATACTTTTAAAGTATCGGACAGACTTGGGCACTTCTTACATTGGAAATAGTATTCTTTTAAAGAGACATAAGCAAACAAAGTCATCTTGGAGAAAACTGCCTGAGGCACTTCTTGCACCAAGCCACAGATATATATATATATATATATATATATAATTTGGATTAAAATTAAAAGTTGGCATCCCGAACAAAGAGATAATAGTTGCTTATCCAGATGCTGTTTACTTCCAAATTTTTATATGGTGAAGTTTGGTATGGACAACTCATTAGCAATTAATTACACTAAGTATGCATGCTAAAATTTTATTGCTTAGATAATATAGGTATTAGCCCATTACTTTTCATTTGCATTTCTCATTTGTCATGATGGGATAATATTTTTAATTTTTGTTATTCATTATATGTAAATTGGACCTACTACTTATACCTTTAACAGATGTAAATTTGATTTATACTGTTTACATTATATTATATTAACCTCATCTCAGTTGCTACTTTGTTTAAAGTACAAAATTTAAAATGTAAGCTATTTCAGACTTGTTATTTGTTTGTATTGATTGTAAGATTTCTAATGATATCAGTTTCTACAAATATTGCGCCTCATTTGAAGGAGTAAATATTATATAAGCTAATACAGGAGGGAGTTTTGTTCATGGAGAGAATATTTTCAATTTTTTTTTTTTTTTTTGCATTTAATCTTTTAAGAGCTGATTTATTAAACTACAGCAGGATATTGAACTTTCTGATCATTGAGTATCTGTTATGACTTCTCATTTGGTTGATTATAATGAGAAAAATATCTCCTAACATATTACTGTGGAAATATTTATTTCCAATTCTTACATCTTAGCCTCTGATAGGTTTTCTACATTTATATATTTTAGTATATTTAATATAGTATAGCTTGTTGAAAACTGAAACAAAGTTTATGTTTTTTCCTTCATTTTTCACTGATCCATAGTCAAAAAATATTTGCATGTAATAAATACATTAATGCAAAACATTAAGAAGTATAAAACTGCTGAACAGTTGAACTGTGTGGTTCATGAGAGTTTCAATAGAAAGTTTATTCTTTCTTTGCTTTACACTGATTTACAGCTGTTTTGTTCTAAGTTAGCCTTTCAGTAATTTGTAATTACCCGTGAATTGGATTTACTATGTCTGTTAATATCAGTGCCATAAATTGTAGATGTTTGAAGTGTTAGATTTGCAAAAGATAAATAAATAAATAATTATTTCAGAAACAAATTTTGGATCAAACTTCTGTTCTAAAAGTACTTATGTACCCATTCCTTCCTTTTAATAACTGTGGCACTTTGAGGTCCCATTTTTTTATATTTGTCTGAAGTGTCTAAGTTATGTGTAGCATACCAAAGAATGTGATTCTCAGGATGAAATATGTTAAAACATTTCAGTGTTTCAGTTCTCCCAAATGTGTTGTTTCTCAGTGATATGAATTATTCATATGTTGTCTGAAATGGAATCTATTATGTGAACTATCACTGAAATATGCTCATTTTATTATGATAAATGCATACACCATTCTGTTTTACTCTTCGTATAGTAAAATATTTAAAGTTTAATTTCAGTATGAGAGCATAATTTTTTGTTTCTACCTCTGCTTTGGCTTTAGGCTCATTTTCAATATTTTTATGTTAGTTCTTTATATATTTAATATTCACTTCATTAATTATTAAAATGGAATTTTCCTATTAAAAATATTTGATAATTTTTGTGTAATATGATGTTCTTAATTGTAGTACAAGGTATGACTTATTTTGGAACAGCCAAATATGTGTGTTCATTATTGTGATACAATGTCAGTGCTCACCTGTAATGGGAACACAAATACCTAACCATTATGGTATTGTTGCCTTGAGAACCTCATTGCATCTCAGCTTATGGCTGATTGTAGTTTTCTGATTTAACATTCCATGAGATACTCTTTCCATCCTTCTCTGTACAAAGATCAATAAATAACTTATGTTTTAGATAATCTGTGTCATTTCTCAGGAGAAACACTGAATATATTTTTCTCTTAATACATGTCCAACCATTACTTAAGCCACAAATTCCATGCTCAAATTTATTAATCCTATCCCCCTTCTCCCTTTTTATATGCGGTCTAATTTGGGGGACCTTAGGTAAAGAAATGGACAATACTCATAGGTCTTATGGTACAAGGGCTACAGACTTTCCCAAAGCCGACAGGGGCACTGGGTGGGTTAGCTCTTTCTTAGCATGATCAGGCGTCTTCAAGGTTAGCCAGCAGGAAACGAAAAGAAACCAACAGTAATCCTGAAATGGCCCTTAGTTACATCATTTAATTTAAGTGTAGTCCCTCTCATTTCTCAGTTACTTTAATCGATTAATGCACATTTCCCATTCCTCGAGTTTGATGCACTGTGAAGTTTGAGCGGTTTTGTTCTGCAGTGTGCAATTCCTTTTCTTTGTGTTTCTGTCTTTTACATGTACTACTATCTGGAAGTATAACATTTTGATTATGTTAAAAGTGCAAAAACTGGAGTTGATCCTGTGCAAATGCTTTTTAACTGATCGCCACCAAAGGACTTCTGCAAGTACCACAGTTATTTCCACAAAACCATCTAATATAACTCGATTGTTGATTATGACGGAGGCAAATGCCTTGCCTGAATCTGTAATTCTTATGCCGCAGCCAGTTAATACACCCGTTTTCTGAATAGAGCCCTTCGGGTCGAGGCTAGCCGACCCCGGGCCAAAAGGAAAAAATTCTTACCAGCATTCTTACCAAGTCATAAGGCCGGGCATCTCTATTGAATGTAGCCCTTTAAGCTCTCGGACTTATCCTAGCACGAGCGCATGCTAATTGATCATAATGATCGCATTTCCTTATATTAGCGATAATATTTCGAGTTCCTTGTTCTTTCCACACACTAAAGTCTCGAATATCAGTGTTTGCATTGAATTTGGCCTAATTTCAAAAGTCCATTGTTGTTGACTACTACTGTATGTTCTCAGCACCAATTCAGACCTTCTTCTTCCTTGCGTAACCTGAAGTTAGACGGACACAATTCGTAAGCCTCCGTAAAGGATTTCTTATTAAGTGGCCTCAATACAATTTGTATCTAACATTTGTATCCTAGTGGCAGCGGCAAGCTCAATTGATATTCAAATGTCTGACCCGATGTTGCTGTTACAAACCACTATTAATCTTCGAAAGGCGATTCTTTTCCGATCTGGGTACAACAGTATCTTTAAATTATTTTTAGTGCAACGTGACCAACCTCCTCTAGGAACTATTAAGGACTTAAAATTTGCTTCCGTGGAAGATTGGAAATCTCTTCCCCAAGTTTTAATTGACTCTTTAATTATTAATATAAAATACCGTGGTGACACCTTCGTTAGATTTAGAAATGATTACTTTCCCTATTGTTTTCTCAAATTTTTAATTAATTTTTAGTAATTTAAGTTTTTATAAAAGGCTTCTTTTTTTTCGATTTTTTTTCAATATTGACCTATCATTGTTATTTCAATTTCATATGCATGTTTAATTAATTCTTGACAATGAATGAAATTATATGGGGAACTGATACGCAAATTCAAGCCAATTTGCGTTAAATTTCTTTGGGTTGTTTTTTCTACACTGCATGTTTTGTGAATGTAAAGACAGTTGTAACATAAAACCGTTTCGTAACACGAATAAATGTTTTTATTTAATGGTTATAAAAGCGGAACTAGTAATTAAAATTGACTTTCAAAATTTAAAATGCGATGTTACATAGACAAAGTATTGTATATTCTCGAACATTTGAATGTATAAAAAAATTATTGCATTCATAATTTATTTGCAGAATATTTTAAGATCTTTTCTTTTGGCGCCATTCTATTCGCTCTTCCCTGAGTCGTAAAGTATTTGAAATTTTTTATTTTCTTTACGGCTTTTAAATTTCTCTTCGGTGACTCAACGGAGGCAGGTGTTAAGATAATAACTGAATCAGAGGCCGATAATAAATATAAAGTAAGTTTAATTGGGAAGCACAACACAGTACTATATCGTTACATGCTCATATATCAACTAACAACACTGTTGCCAAAACGCATGCTATAAACAAGGATACAAAAACAGTTACACCAAAATATACACTAAGGAAAATGTGATTACTTACAACACCCTCCCTTAACCACACCCTCCCTTACTTTACATTGATATCTTAGATCAGACAGTCTGGGTTTTGGCAAACATTTTGTAAATAAATCAGCTAACTGAAGTTCTGTAGCTACATACACAAGATTTATATTGTACAATTTTATAACATCCCTAACATATTTTAATTTAATGTCTAAGTGCTTTAATCTAGCACAGTTGTTTTCATTTAGTATGGCCTTAATGGCTGACTGATTATTCTCAAAAATGGAAATATAAATATTTTCACACTCTAAAATTTCCTTAATTACATTGTAAAGAACGATTAGATCCTGAACAGCTTTTGCTAAAGCCAAGATTTCTGCCTCAGTAGAGGACAGGGCAATGGACGTTTGTTTCTTTACGCACCAAATAACAGGACAGTTATTAAAGAAAATAATATAACCAGAAACAGACTTACTATCATATGCATCAGACCCCCAATCTGCATCAACATAAACATTAATCATAATATTGTCACTAGGGACGGATTTACATGTTTTTATGCCCTATGCCAAAGCACCATTTTGCGCCCCTTCCTTCCATTTAAATTTTTGACTTATAACATTAAGATTTAATATGCAAGTTTTTGAAACATCTATACTTAATAAAATTTGAACAACATATTTTTAATAAAAATTTTCTACATAATTTCTTCTAATTTATCTAAAAATTACATTGAAAATTTTTTCCTTCGTGCTTTCGCCCATGAAAATTCTTCAATAGTTTACTTGAAGTCAACAGATCTTGTTAAATCTGCTTCAATGCAAAGAAGTGCCAAGGCATTTAGTTTGTCTTGTTGCAGCAAAGATCTTAAATGATCGTTGGTTCTTTTTAGTGCAGAAAAAGATCTTTCTGCAGAGACATTTGTGTCAGGTGTGCACACAAACATTCTCAATACGATATCAACATTTGGATACACTGTTTGTAATCCACTTTCACGTAGCCACTTGCAAATTGCTAAGGGACTTTTCGAACCAATGCTGCACTCAGTTATGTGAGATTTTAGATGTTGCAGTTCATCACATAATGCAGGGTCCAAATCATCTTTAAAAATTACCTGTAATTTTCTTACCTCTTCTTCAAGCTCAGGAGAAGTCAGTGACCAAATTTTCGTAATTCCTTTAAATTTTTCACCGAGCTCTCTATAAGCTTGTGACCCCTTCTCAAGCTCTGCTTTGAGTTTGTCCACAATCGTAAAATAGGCATTAACTATAAAGATATCACGCCCGTTCAAATTAACTTCGCCTTCACGTTTTTCGTCAGCTTGTAGTTTTCTGAAAACCTGACGCTTTTCAGTAGTGGTAGACTTTTCACCATAGTTTTTTTCAGGCATTTTTACATAAGAATCCATTGACAGAAATTATATTACAATTACTTCTAGGTTAACTAACAATTTTACTCTACTATAACGGAAAAACAAGTCTCTTTTCGTATCAAAACAAAACACGGGCCCTGCCCTTTAACCCCTTGAGGCTCCATCCGTCCTCTCTTTCCTTTTAATTCCCTCTCAACCGGGATTGGTATGCGGTCCCCTTATATGTTCACTTTTGGGAACTCTGATTTGCCCAACTTATGGCTACTCCCAGGGGAAAATTTAGAAGAAAAAAACCGACAAATATTTGGGTTCCCTTTGACAAAATTAACTGTCTCTTTTCTAAGACGACCCTTTCAGGTTGCAGACACTCTGGCGGTTTCCATATAATAGTCCATTTTACTTGAAAGAAACACCTTGCACAGATAGACACCCTAGTCCGGTGTTCACACAATAATTCTTTCACCTTGACACTGTTTCTAAACCTGGAGGGTGCCATCGTTCATTATACCACGCTCCTTTAACAACGGGACGGCAATTACTGGACAGATGACGATGAGTTGGGAGTTTAAAAACCATTTGTCTTCTTATCGGACTGCCCCTTGTCTTAAATCTGTTTTTGGAGGAAAAAGCGAGGGCTGTTTGCTCTTTGTCAAATGTATCGAAAGATACAGCGGAAGTTGTCTTTTGTGAGGTTCAAGTCCGACTGCTTTCTGCAATCATTATCCCTTCAAATTGCAAGAATTCTTAACCTGCTTCTCGTTAACTCATAATGGATGTTTGGGAAAAGAATGAAAGGAAAAGAAGGAAAAAATAATTAGTCAGTTGACGAAAAAGTTATTTCAAAATGCGTATATTGCAAATAACATTTTTAGCGCTACTAAGAATATATAAATAAAAATGAAAAAGAAAAAAAATATTGAACTTTCTCGTTTTATGTCGATAAAAATTTTATAATTTGGTTGTTACTTCTTCTAAATTTACGCTCTTAACGGCTGCGCCCTAGGCCATGGCCTAGGTTGGCCTTATGGGAAATCCATCCCTGATTGTCACTATTAGTTTTACAAAACAACAATTTGAGTTCAGATGTCCCTTTTAGATAACGAAGTATTTTTTCAGTCCAGCCCAGGCACTATAAGTTGGCTGCTCTTGAACTTGGCTCAGGCAGTTGACAGAGTTTAGAATATCAGAACGGGTCGTCATTGACAAGTAAAGCAGATCCCCTACAAGTTCACGGTAGGGACCATCAAATCTTTCACCAAGCATAAAACTTGAGGAAGTTGACTTAGGCACAAGAGGAGTATCTGATGGCTTACACTCTGCCATTTTGAACTTATTTAAAATCGTCTCAACATAAGACTTCTGGTCTAAAGAAAGCTTGCCACAAGTTGATTTTGGGAATATTCCACACATATTCCTTGGAATTCATCGGTAATTTCAGCTTTGGACATCTGAAATTCATTTCTAAGTAATTGAATCACAACTCTTACCTCTGAATCATCAGAACCAGCAATCAACAGGTCATCAACGTACAATACAATGAAAACTTCATTCTGTTCGGATCTTCTTACAAAAACGCATGCTTCACTATTTAGCTGCTGGAAGTTCAGGTGAAGTATGAAGTCAGTGAAGCGTTTGAACCATTGTCTGGGTGCTTGTTTGAGCCCATAGAGACTTTTAAGCAGCTAGCATACACAACCACTATTATCGTCATAGCCCATGGGTTGCTCCATGAAGATTATTTCCTGCAGTTCGCCATTCAGAAAGGCAGTTTTAACATCTAATGCATGAATTTTGAGACCTTTTTGGAGAATGATGGCAAGTGCAAGTCTAAGCGAAGATATACTGATGACAGGAGTATAGGTCTCAAAGTAATCAATTCCTGGCTTCTGTTCGAAACCACGAGCAACCAGCCTAGCTTTATATACATCATTTCTTTTGATGCGCCACACCCATTTACAGGACACTATCTTTACATCTTTAGGCAGTTCAACCAACTTCCATACTTTGTTTTTATTTAGAGACTATTTCTTCATCCATAGCTTTCCTCCATGGGACTTGTTTTTCTTTG
Organism: Dolomedes plantarius; assembly: GCA_907164885.2. Classification (NCBI taxonomy): domain Eukaryota; kingdom Metazoa; phylum Arthropoda; class Arachnida; order Araneae; family Dolomedidae; genus Dolomedes; species Dolomedes plantarius. Next base: position 133,548,991 of record OU015501.1, read on the forward strand.
GGCAATTTTTCTACATCCTCAAATGATATAGAGTCAACATTTGTCACATTGGCTTCTTATACAAAATAGTCATCCAGTCTGGCAGGAAGTTTAACATTTCTTCTCGGTCTGACATTTTCTTCAGGACTCGTAGAATCCACACCACTTGAATCAGGACTGCTTCTTCATTGGCAAGATTTTCAACTTCTATGGAATCATTTTGAATCATATTTGTTATACATTTCTTCTCTTCATTAAATTTAACATTGCGAGAAACCACAACCTATTTTGTGGCTGGGTCTAACAGACGATAACCCATAGTAGAGTATCCTATGAATGTCATCTTTCTCGATTTAGGATCCAGCTTCTTTCTTAAATTATCAGGAACCCTCATATATGCATCACAACCAAACACTTTGATAATATTTAGATCAGGTGGCTTACCATACTTGAGCTCAAATGGCACTTTTCCAACAGTCTGATTTGGAATTAGGTTCTTAAGATATGCAGATATGCAACCGTTTGCACAGCATAGCCCCAACAGGTTTTAGGCAATTTTGATTCATATATCAGAGCTCTAGGCTTCTCTAAGAGATATCTGTTTGCTCTCTCAGCGACACCATTTAGAGGAGCTGAATATGGTGGAGAAGGATCTATCAGAATGCCATTTTTCTTGCAGTAGCGGGCTAGTTCACCTGACACATACTCTTTGGCATTGTCACACCTAATTTTATAGAGTCCAGGATTTTGTTTGATGAATAGTTTAAAAACCTCAACAATATCACTTTTGTGTTTTAAAAGATGTACTTCACAAAACCTTGAATAATCATCTATGATTGTAACAAAGTACCTTTTTCACCCTCTCTAGTGGGTGAATCAACAGGACCACAGATGTCACTGTGAACCATTCTCATTGGCATATCTTCTCGGTTTCTAGGATTCTTACTCACTGGAGTATTAGAATGTTTTGCAGTGACACACTCTTCACAAAAACTTGATATGGATTCACATAATGGCAAGCCCATTTCCCTTAGAACTTTGTTAGGTGGATGCCCCATACGCCTATGCCACAGTTCTGCATTGTTATTCACAATATATACAGTCGAAGCTTTAACAGGTTTGAATTCGCTTATATACTGCCCTTTGTTATTCAACCGAGCGACTTCAAGCTTCTCATTACATTTCTCAATGACAGCTATGTCATTCTTAAAAATCACACTGTAACCTACTTTCTGAATGTTCTTGACAGAAATTAATTGACCATTCAGCTCAGGTACATACAACACCTCTTTTAGAATTATTTTCCTACCATGTACTGTTCCAGGTATGTTGCCGATACCTTCTATCTTCAAAACATCATTTTTGGAGGCACAGGTAACAGTTCCAGAAAATGGTTTAATTTATTCAAACCACTCACTTTTACTGCACATGTGTGTGGACGCCCCAGAATCCAACAGAAAACCTTCAACTGACTCACCCGCCATGAACGTTACTGCCGCTGATTCTCTGGATTCTGCTTTTTGTCTGACTCTACAGTCTCTTTTAAAATGGCCAGGACGTTTACAGTACAAGCAAACTGTTTTCATTTTGCAAAACTTGGCGATGTGTCCTCTGTTTTTATATTTGTGACAAATAATGTCAATCTTATCTGCACTGAAGGCTAAATTGTCAAAACAGGAGCACGACCATGAGCATTTTCGGCATTTAAGAGTCTCTGCACAACAAAATTCAAAGTTAAAGTTTCATTCGGCTGATTTTCAATCGAAGCTTTAACTACATCATAATCGGGGGTTAGAGACACTAACAGATAAATAACCACGTCCATGTCTTTTACTTCTGCACCTGAAAGTCTTAATTCATTCATGATAGGTAACAGTTCATTAATGTGTTGCTGCATGCTGCATTCCCGGCGTTTCTGCAAAGTCGCGAGTTTCTTTCGCACTAAAATTTGACTCACCGCACTGGTTTTTGAATATTTCAGTTTTAGACTGGTCCATATTTGACATGCAGTTGTTTCTGTAGCCATAGTCGCTAACACCGTGTCATCCAAAAGGGTTAGCAGTAGCGCGTATGCTTTCTTCGCTTCCTTAACCTCTACTTCTTTATATACGCCACTTTCTCTTTCTAGGTATTTATCAAGGTCCTTCGCAGCAAACACAGTTTCGACGCGTCGCTTCCATAACATAAAATGTTTACAACTAAACAATTCAACACCGCACTTTATATTTTCACACGTGCCGCCATTTCGACTTTCACTTCCGCGTGATTCGATTCAAAGTAATAAAACATTTCACTTTATCACAATCTTAAAAATGCTTCACACCTAGCGTGTTCAATTTCAGAACCACGCTCTGCTGTTAAGATAATAACTGAATCAGAGGCCGATAATAAATATAAAGTAAGTTTAATCGAGAAGCACAACACAGTACTATATCGTTACATGCTCATATATCAACTAACAACACTGTTGCCAAAACGCATGCTATAAAGCTGCATTCAGACTACACTGACGTGACGTGTTGACACGCGCTGACGATAACGTCAGCTGACGTGGGAAAACGTCAGCGTCAGACGGTGTGTGCACACTACGCTGACGTGTCGTGTCGTGATGAATTCATGTCCGGTGTTGTTTGGTTCCCACAATATGCATATTGTTGCGGGTGGACCCTATAAATAGTGGCACCCTATAAATAATATGGGTGTACTCTATAAATTGTGGCCGACCGATTTATTGTCGCTGATGAGGCTTTCACATTAAAAACATACTTGATGCATCTTTATAGCAAGAATTCAATGAAGAGCGATGAAGAAAACATTTATAACTACAGGCATTCAAGAGCACGACACACAGTAGTAAATGCATTTTGCATATTAGCAGGAAGACGGAGAGTGTTTCTGAAACCCATAGAAACTGAACCGGAAACTTATGATTATATAATTTTAGCAGCATGCTGTCTTCAGAACATGCTCAGAAGTTGTAAAACAATTACACCTTTTGAACAGCAAGTGCAAGTAAGAGAGGAAGAAATAAGTTTTCGAAATGTGGAAGCGATTCGTGGAAATAATGTTCGTGAAACTGGACTAGTGAGGGAGAAGTTAAACAAATACTTCATTTCTCCTGAAGGTCCTGCAAGCTGTTCATGGCAATGGGAGAGCATTCATAAAGGCAGAATGACACATTAATATTTTTTATAAACATTTTTATTACTGTTTTTTATAAACAAATTCATCATTTTTGTTGCTATAATTTTGAGTTATTAAAGAATGTAAATAAGTAACCTGTAGTGAAAATTTTTCTGCCTAGTATTCAAATAATTCAAATACTCTACAAATAAGTAGGTAATTTTTGGTCGAAGACCGTCGTCTGCCTATAATATTTAATTGAAAGTAACTATCAATCAAAAAATATATATAAATTTATAAATACACATAAACTAAGCTCATATAAATTATTTTTGCTATTTAAAAGATGGAAGTTTAAAAACAAGAGGGGATGAACACCTGTTTATATTGTATTGTTGCACACTCCATTTGTTTACATTTGACAAGATCAATAGCCAACTGTTGCCGCTAATTCATAAAAAGAAAATTTGCTATGAAATATTTAAATAAAATACTAAATTTATAAATGCAAATAATATAAGCACATATAAATTATTTTTGCTATCTAAAAGACGAAAATCGAAATCAAACCGAGGGGACGAACACCTGTTTATATTGTTGAATCACCCCTTCCTCTTTGTTTGCATTTTACAAGATCAGTAACCAACTTTACCGCCAGTTATTAAAGAAATTAAATTTTATGCTATGACAGTGTTAAGAAAACGCTGATTTTATAAACATGTTTTTAAAGTGTTTGAAATATTGGTTAAATCAATCAAACGGCCTAAGTTTGCAATAAATTAGTAAATAAATGAAAATATTACCAGCTATTTCCAGGATTCTTCCAATCTCTTTCCATGCTTCATTGCGTGCATATTTATTTCTGTAATCTTTGTTGAAATGGTCAAATAAAGTAGGGTATTTCTTCACATGCTCGATGAGCTCTTCTTCCGTATTCATAGCTGACGGCATGACGCTTGCTGACGAGATCTGGGAATTTATATTTGGAGCTGACGCGTCAGGGAGCGTGTTTTCCCACGTCACGACACGACACATCAGCGTAGTATGCACACTCCTTTTTAAAATAGTGGTTTAATTTTTTTCGTAACACGTCAGCTGACGTGCCAACACGACACGTCAACGTAGTGTGAGTGCACCTTAAGAAAGGATACAAAAACAGTTACAGTTACATCAAAACATACACTAAGGTTGATTGTTTGGGGTGTAATGGCTCAAGGTCCAGAGAGGACAAGCTGCGCCCATACACTAAGGAAAACGTGATTACTTACAACAGCAGGTAAACTTATTTTGGAGAGAAGGAACAAATTTAGAGAAAAAAAAAAAATCCTTTATTTCGAGGGCATTGTGACGAGAAATCGTCGGCATTGGATTTATATTAAAATTTGATCCAGTGTAAAATTTCTTCACTGCAAAGAAGTACTTATGACAAAGATTACTTCATCTCAAATTTCGAAGACATTTCATTATTACGCATTTTTTGTCATTTTCCTCACACTATCATAACTTAAACTTCGTTCTAGATTTCATATGTCCACAGAATTTCAAATGAGTCACGTACATCCCATAATAATTTATATCTGTTTAATCCCGATACCACAGAATCGATAACAGGAAAAAACACACACTAATTTTGCAATATGGTCCAGCATTTGATTGAGACCAGAGATTTTGATTAATCTGATTATTAGTTGTAGTTTTGGGTTAAATGCAGTTTTTCTGATAGCTGTACAGAGGACTCTTCAAAATAAATTTACCTGTCGTATTTATTTTTAATTACAGCATGCAGCAAGGTTACTTTACGACCGTCACTCAATTGATGGATCAGTTTTGTGTAACAAAGTCCAAGTTTTTATCCATACTGAAATCCTTATTGTACATTCAAAACTTTTGAAGTACCTTTTAATGGGATGTAATTCGGAAAGATCAAGTGAAGGAAAATCCAGTTTTCTGCTTTAACAGTAGTTTTACTCTTTTTTCACATTTAGTTTATCAGCAATTGATCATTTTGAAAAAATTATTTTTGACCAGAATTATCATGTAACAATATTGATCTTTAAGATACTTCTTAAGTCTCCTTCGAGAACTTCTGCTGAAAAGTTATTCACTTCCGAATTTGACCTCAGTATAGAATTGATTTAAGACATATGACAGTCTTCTCACCAACTCTGATTAATGCTAACTAGCGAATTATTCTTAAATAAATAAATGGGCCTAAGGCATCCTAGTGGTTAGTGGGTCGAAATTCGGTACTGATGGTTCTCGGACCGAATCCCAGCAAGCGTCACTAAATGCACTTATGCCTACGCTGGGCATGGACACATTAAATCCGTAGGTCGGAAAGTCCTATGTGGAATAGGGATAAGAGGAGGGTACGGGTCGACCAGATGTTGCCCCTGGGAGCGCTCTGTCAAAATTGTGGTGGCTATGTTAGTTCACCTATGCGGTGCACCCATTATAAGGAACCAACAAGTCTCGCGGTGATGGGCGATAGTCGAAAGACGAAAGAGCCAACCGCATTGGAACAACAACATTCTTAACCCTTTCGCGAAGGTTGTTGCGATCGCGCGCTTTCCGCTGAGGACGGATGTGTTTCCCGTGAGCTTTCCCTCCAGGACGGCTGTCTTTCAGCGCTAAGCCTAATTTGCTAACGATGCAGAGGTATGCGACGTAGTTCAAGACTGGTGCCGCAGACAATCACGGACGATCTTCCCTCAGGATATCCAAAATCTAATAAGCACTGGGGTACTTGCTTGAACCGACACGGCTACTGCATGTAGCGGATATGTAGCTCATGTATCCCTATTCCTTCCTGTATGTTCACATATTCCAACCAATAAACCATTACAGAAAAACAAAAACTCTCACTTTCATTTGGACCACCCTTAAATTTTAATGAAAACTATGTTTAAGCAGAGGGATAATTACTTTATTTACATTCGTGGTCAAGATATATATTACTGTAGCTTTTTGCCGAACACTCAACAGAGAGGATTAAACGCCAGTCTGTCTGTCGCGGGGGGGGGTTAGGGGGGGACTCTTTTCAATTTTAAATTCCTCTCGCCAAGAGCGGAGATTGATGAAATGCTCCAGTCGTCACAAACCCTACCTGGTGGGGCTGGTATATTGCAGCATAGATGGAGCAACTGGCTTAGTGAATTACCTCAATTAAGAAATTCCAAGGCACTACTTTGGAGGGCACTTATGGCTGCTATGTACTAATAAAAAATCGTATTTCCCTTTTCCTCTTCTTGCAGACTCTTGTGGTGGGAGGAGTCCAGTTGACAGTTCGACAATTCCACCCCCCTTAGGAATGACATTTTGAGGGATTCTAATGGCTTTCTCTCTATAGGGAGGTTAAGCGCTGCCCCCAAATTTTTTATTTAAAATATATTTTTGTCAACTATTTACAGGTACATAAATGCTGATTGATAATCAAATAAAATTGGTATTGTCAGATAGCCTGAACTTTTTTGCAAAGCGCTACAGGATTCCTTTTATAAATTTCGTCCACCGAAGGAATTTATGAGCGTTTAAAACACACTATACCAGATTTCCCCCCGAATAATTTAAATTTTAAAATATTAATTGCATTTAAAAAAAAACGAAAAATGTACACAAATGTAAAATTTCTTTCTCTATGACAGTACAATTTAAAAAAAAATCTTTGAATCTAAGTCGACAAACCGTGGTCGAATTGTCTCCATAGGTTAATATTGAGATGAGTGAATCCAATGGGGTTAGTACATAGCAGCCTTAAGAGATAACTTAGAGGAAATTCAGCTTCATTGTTTTACTGATGCCAGCATGAAAGCCTATGGAGCTGTAGTTTACATCAGATATGTCTTGGACAGTGAAATAAAGTCTCAGTTCATAACATCCAAATCAAAAGTATGCCCGTTGAAGATGTTATCTCTACCTCGTTTAGAGCTGATGGCAGCAGTCATTGGCTCTAGAATCGCAAATTATGTCCAAGATAAATTCGGAAAAGATATCCGATTAACTATGGACTTTTGGTCTGATTCAATAGCCACGTTGCATTGGATCAAGGGAGATTCCAAGAAATGTAAGCCCTTTGTCTAAAATAGAGTTCTGGAAATTCGAGAGAAAACAGAACCATCTGCGTGGAAATTTTGCTCTAGAGAAGAAAATTCAGCAGATTTGTTGACCAGAGGAGAGAAGGCAGAAGCGCTGGGAAAAATAAATGAAATATGGTGGCATGGACCAAAATGGTTGTTTGAAGAGGAATCAAGATGGCCAATAAGAGAGAATTTGGACTTTAAGGCCGATGATGTTGAGAAAGAAGCAAAAAAGAGTAAAGCAGTTTTACAGACAAGTTGCGTATCTGAAATTGAAACAGATTTGTTTTATCTAAGCAAATATAGTAAGTTGAATCGAGTATACTGTATTACATCCTCTTGTCGTCGATTCATGCATAATATCAGAAATTAAGAGGAAAAACTTACCGGATTTTTATCCATACCGGAAGATGCAAAAATTTATTGGGTTAAGTGAACTCAAGGAAACCTTTTCCCCAATAAAGTAAAATCGTTGAGAAATGGGAAAAGTGTAACAAATGACTCCAAAATTAGCGAGTTTTATTCGTTTATGGACGAAAACGGAGTTATTTGAGTTGGTGGAAGACTCCAAAATTCTAATTTAAGTTTTGCGCAATAAGATCCAATATTATTACCTGAAAAGAGTAGTTTGATCTTTATTTCAATTATAATCACGAAATAGTAGGCCATGGTGGTATGACTGATACTCTCTCCCACCGCAGAGAGAACTTTTGGGTCTTAAAAGGAAGACAACGCGTGAAAATTCTTCGTCGTAAATGCAATGTGTCGTAAATTTAAAACAAAGCCTAAACATAGGCCTAACAAAGCCTAACAAAGCCTAACAAACAAAGCCTAAACAAAGGCCGTTCAAGATATGGCTCCTCTGCCACCAGACCGAATACGAGAAGCTAGGGAATTCGAAATTCTAGGGATAGATTATGCAGAACCCCTTTACGTAAAAGAAAAGTATGGAACTTCCAAGACATATATTTTGTTGTTTACGTGTGTAGTCACACGAGCTTTGCATTTAGAACTGACACCAGATCTTTCATCAGAGACATTTTTATTGACCTTTTAACGCTTCATTGCTAAAAGAGGAGTCACCATGGTAGTTTACTGCGACAATGCGAAGACCTTCAAGAAAGCAGAGTAAGAAATTGATTTATTGTATCAGTGTTTAAACACTGAAGATTTGAAAAACTACTTTGGAAGACAAGGTATATATTGGAAATTTATTGTTGAGAGGCTGCATGGTGGGGAGGATTTTGGGAACGTTTAGTGAAATCCGTAAAATCCTGCCTGAAAAAGATATTAAGGAAGTTGTTGCTGCGAGCCCTAGCGGACTCTAAATAACATGGGGATTGGTTAAAATCAAACTTTATTCACACGTCCCGTTGCGGGGATTCTACTTACAACTACTGAGAGAGACATATATATACAATAGGAGTGCTGACGTCGGCACAGCGGCGTGGGAGCAGGCATTCTGACGTTGCATCGGCGCAACGATGTAGGAACTGGCATGCTGACGTCACGTCGGCTTAAACAGAAGTCATCGTTGACGTTTATAGAGATTGAGACAACACTAGTGGAGGTTGAAGCCATTTTAAACTCTAGGCCATTGATGTTTGTTTATTTGGACCTAGGTGAACCGGAACCTTTAACACCTGGTCATTTTTTGATTGGTCTCAGGTTACTTTCATTGCCTCCCAAAAAGCACACATCAGGCCCGACCTGGCCGAAGCCCCACTGGGTAAATCCTGATGGTGCGGATAGACCTGCAGCAGGCAACCACTCCACTCACACATCTGAATCCTACTAATCGAATCAGACCTTGTGTCGCAGATTTCGACATCAACAGAATCTTATTCAAAGAATATGGAGGAAATGGAAAATGGATTACCTTATGGAACTTAAATCAGCCCATCTGTTACAACAAGGAAAAAATCCAACGAGCCTTAAAGAAGGGCAAGTGGTTCTAGTGCACGAAGAGAAGATCCCCAGACTTATGTGGAAAATGGGAGTAGTGGAAAAGAACTATTATAGAAGGGACGGTAAACTCAGGTCTTGTACAATACGATTGCCTACTGGAGTTGACCTTAAGAGATCAATTCAGCTACTACACCATCTAGAAATAGACTCTGATGTAGAAACGGCCAAGAACTGACCACTGACTTTTACTGGGCCGGAGGATGTTGCGGACCGTCCAATTTAGAGATCCTTCCCTAGTTTCGGCTTGCATCACGTGATCTGTGGGGAGAGCTGGCTATTTTTAGAACACAGTCAGACAAAAATTGGGAAGCAGTGTGCACACAAAAGAAAAAAACCACGTTTGTGGGGCAGATATTGTAACATGTATATAGTTTGTGTTTAAGAAAAGAGCGTGCGTATCGTGTCATTCTTGTGTGTGATCTCAATTTACGTAAGAATAAAATGCTCATATATATCGATGAATAGAAGCTCGGGCCTGCGACTGAGATTGACAGCTGGTAAGTGGTAACAAATTATTTGAATCTAGATTTTGAACCTGCCTACTGCAACAGTACATGAGCCAACTTCGCCACTGTGGATGACATCATTGCTTTCCAGCTCTGCGATTGGCAAAATTTTTTCCCCCGCCGTTTCGCTAATGCTGTCTCGTAAATGTGATCAACGCCTAGACAACTTCTTTTGGTACATTTCCTACACTTCTCTAACGCGTTTCAGATTTGAATAACCTGTTTAACTTCTTACAACTTCCGGACTGAGAGAAACTAGTCCGAGGCTTTGCGTTAGTTTAAAAAGTTGCGACAATTGAGAGTTTGGTTGGTCGGGAGGGCTGTGGTCATCCTTGCAACAGGAAAGAGAACTCAAACAAAAATTGGTTTGCTACTAAAAACTAAATAATAACCCACCAAATATTTACAAATCTTTTAATAACAGATAAAATTCAATTGAACATTAAGAAGAAATTCAAGGAGTATACTAAACAAAAACACACAGTTCTTAAAATCTACCCTAAACGTTCAAACTGGCCACTAGTTTTGAACTAGTAGTTATAGTTCTTCATCAAGCCAGGGAGTATTCAGCGGGATTGCCTCTTTGGAATGTCTTTATTTCTAATTTGAATTTTTATTGGACATTTTAAGAATATGGTGCATATTTGGCTTAGTGTCTTCCCTAACATTCATGTTAGGGATATTTTCCCTTTTTCTTGGATCTTATTTTGGAATAATTTTCTCTTGGATATTACTTATCCCCCCCCACACATATATATAAAACTTTGCTTATTCCTGTTCTACTTTTTTTTCGTTTGTCTAAATTCCTAAAGTGGAAATCAAAATTTAATCGGTTTTAATACTCGTTAAATACTTGAACTATCTCAATTTTCTTCCAAGATGTAGAATTATAAAATCATCGCAAAATCCATTTACTTAACATTTCGTCAAGTAATTCGTTTAGCATCTATAAAGATTATTTCCCTAGCTAAAAATATTTGATTTCAGGAAAACCAAGCACAAATTTAGCACCACTGTAATGGAATTATAACGTAAGTGGATTTCTGTCTTAAACTTTTCTCTGGCTCATCGAAGATTCCCAAATAAAAAATTTACGTGATTTGCAAATTGTCCAGAGCGAGAATCACACCTAATGCTTCACGGACTGGTGAAGACTTTCAATTATTGGCTCAAAACTAGCAGTCAATTTGAATGTTAATTGGGAAATTTAACTAGCTGTGTGTTCTCGTTTGCTTGAAAAATTAAAAATTGGTGTAATTTTTAATTTTTTAAGGAACAAGAACTAAGAAAACAAAACGTAAACAAGAACTTGGTGTTCTGAAATCAGCTTTTTTGATTTCAAAACACCAAGCACTAATTTGCCACAGCTGAAATTGAATTACAACGTAAGTAGATTTCTGACTCGAAAATTTTTATGGCTCATCGAAGATTCCTAAATAAAAAATTTACTTGATTTGCAAATTGTCCATATCGAGATTAAAAACTAATTCTTCACGGCCTGATGAAGACCTTAAATTATTATTTCAAAACTAGCAGCCAATTTGAATGGTAATTGTGAAATTTAAGTAGCTGTGTGTTCTTGTTTAGTTGAAAAATTAAGAATTTGTGTAATTTTTATTTTTTTCAAGCAAACAAGATGCTGTACTAGAACAAGAACAAACAAAAACAAACAATCAAACAAACAAACAAAAAAAAGAACACGTAAACATGAACTTGGTGTTCTGAAATCAACTTATTTTATTTCAAAACACCAACCACTTATTTGTCACCACTGAAATGGAATTACAACGTAAGTAGATTTCCGTCTGGAATTTTTTTCTGGCTCATCGAAGATTCCCAAATAAAAAAATTACTTGATTTGCAAATTGTCCATAGCGAGAAGAACACCCAATTCTTCACGGCTTGATGAAGACCTTAAATTATTAGGTCAAAACTAGCAGCCAATTTGAATGTTAATTGTGAAATTTAAGTAGCTGTGTGTTCTTGTTTGCTTGAAGAATTAAAAATTTGTGTAATATTTAATTTTTCAAGATAACAAGATGTTGTACTAGAACAAGAACAAAAAGAACGCGTACACACAAACTCGATGTTCTGAAATCAATTTTTTTTAAATTTCAAAACACGAAGCACTAATTTGCCACCATTGAAATGGAATTACAACGTAAGTAGATTTCTGTCTCGAACTTTTTTCAGGCTCATCGAAGATTCCTAAATAAAAAATATTCTTGATTTGTAAATTGCCCACTCAGTAAGTAATTTGTAAATTTTTACTTTTGTAATTGTCCAGAGAATCACATTTTATGGTTCGCGACCAGATTGAGATCTAAAACTATCAGTTCCGAACTAGTAGCTAATTTGAATATTAATTGTGAAATTTAGTAGCTGTGTGTTCTTGTTTAACAGAAAAATTAAAAATAATTGGAACAAAATGGATTAAATGTGTGTGTCACTTATCCATTTTTTATTTGAGGTGCTCTATATATCTTTTTTTTATACATGACTTCTGTCATGCAGGTATTGATAAATGGCGGCAGAAACCATCTTCTTTCCCTTGTGTATCTGCTGTAAATGTCACCAAAGTTATGAAGATTCATCATTGACGTAATCATGACCTTAAATTAAACCGGATTTATTTTCCTATATATTCAATAGACTAAATTATGATGGGAAAACGAGGAATTTTATATTATTTACACGGGTTAAATCCAGTGTTAGTTGATTACTAAGAATTAATTTAAAGTGAAGTTTGATTTTAGAGGTACTAGAACAGAGAACAACCCTTTTTTATTAAAACTACAGCCCTGTAAAGCGATAACGATTTTTTATAGAATGTGTTATTTTTTATTTAAATGTGTTATTTATTTAAATGTGTTATTGTTTTTAATGTGTTATTTTTTATGTGTTATTTTTTATTTTTTATTAGAATGTGTTAAAAATTGTAACTGACCTCGCAGATTTTCAGTCTGTCTTATACTATGGGGAATTTTCCCCTTCAGAATTTTTCAATTCACGCATTAGGATATTCATATTTTTTAAATCGTTTTGTGCACATAGATGATGACATTTAATTACAGAGCAGATAGTTTTCAAAATTTTAAATTTTCAAGTTGTTATTCATTGCAGGGCTTTTTAATTGTTGATGTGTATCGCTTAATTTAAAATCGTTTTTTGAAAATACTTTAATAAATTAAAAGAAATAAAAAAACCTCGCGCTTTGCATTTTAAGATCTAGGGTGCGGTGGCCCGGTTGGCAAAGGCGTCGAGCCAGTGATCTGAGGGTTGCGGGTTTGATGCCAATCGCTGACAAATCCTCCGCCGTATACACTAATAACGGCTGGTGCACGTAAAATCTATCGTGGCTGCAATGTCCTCCAAGTTCTCAAATTTACCTCTGGAGGTGCGAGGTCAAGTGTTCCGGTCTCGTTACTTTACTCAATTCAAATTTACGGGACAGGCCCATTGGGGGTCATGTTGGTCCACCTATAGGGTGGGTGTCCTAAATATCACCCCTATGCCTAATATCGCATACTCGTGTTTCCAAAGTACGATTCGCGCTATGTAGGAGAAAATGCAGTAACTTCTTAGCTCTGGGTTTGTACTAACAGCGGCGCTAGTGACAACGCTCTTATCACTGACAACAGAAACTATATGGCGTCTGAAGTTGTTTTGGCTGTTGTCTTCGTAAATTTTGGCTCCAAAGAATACAGTTAATGACCAGGTAGGTGCATCCAAATTCTAATTTTGCTTATACCATTTGAAAGTGCAATAACAAGAGAATCCAGAGGGGCTATTATTTTTGAAAAAAATTGCGTTTTAAACTTCGTTCTTAGCCTGTTTGTATTGATTGTGTTGTGTTCCTAATACCGCCTACCAGGCGATATTTGGAACAGCTACTTTAATTAAAAACTAAGTAATGCATTCTTGTTTCCTTTTTAATTTTAGTTATTTATTATACTTTCCGTTCTTTTTTGTTGGACGCCTCTTGTCCAAGATGCCAAAGGAAATTAAAAATGACAGACATGAAGTACGTCTTATCTGCAGGCCGCATGTCAGTCAGTTCTGAAAACAGAAATGGGAACGTTAGAGGCTTCGAAACAGTTTGGCATTCCAAGATCGATGATTCGTGAGTACATTAAAAAAGATTTGAATGAGAAAAACGATGGAACTGTGGAGGTTAGAATAGTGGTGAGAAAGAAACTTGGGAGAAAATCTGTACTGTCGGATGATTTAGGAAAGGAGCAAGTTAACTACTGCAAGGAAATGGAATCCAATTTGTTTGGTTTGACTCGAAACGATGTTAAGCAGATGGCCTACCAACTTGCCTCGGGAAACAATCTTCCCCACCCCCCTCTCTGAAAAACAAACTCAGCTGGTCGAAAGTGACTGAATTCATTTTTGAAAAGGAACGCTTCCCAATTGACAATGAGAACTCCACAGTCATTGTCAAGAGCCAAAATCCTAGGGTTCACTGAAGAAAACGTGAAATCCTTCGTCACAATTCTTAAAGCAGAACTTGAGAAAATTAAGTTCTACCCTACTAGAACCTTTAATGTTGACGAAACGGGCATTGCAACTGTCTAAAGTAAAAATGTACAGGGGATTTGCTAGAAAGGGAAATCAGCTGTATTCAAAATGCCATCGGCAGAGAGGGGGGAATCTGTGGTCAGGAGTGGCTCATGTGTACCTCCTGCTTTCAGTGGAACCACAAATATTGTGATGCAGCCAATGGAGAGCGCAAGAAATATATATGTTCCTTCTGTTTGAATGGTTAAGTGGCCAAAATAGTTTTAAATTATTGGTATTACTTCTGTTTAACTTTTTCCACAATAGATTTTCTGTTCTTTGTTCTGTTTTTTTATTATTTCAGTTTTTCTTCTTCTCTTTTATCCCCCCCCCCCCCCATGCAACTCCAGCATTCAATGTTGCTCAGATGGACTTTGATAGCAACGCCTTTTAACAGGTGCTCCTAATTTCGCCTGGTGGACGATAATAGGAACAGAGGTAGGCGATATTAGGAACCGCTCTGGGGATCACTGGAAATTTCAATTTTTCCAGATTAGCTACATAACTTAAACTGGCACTGGTTTTGGAGCTGGTTGATCTCAGGATACCAAAGGAAATAGTTCTTAGGGATGTTCTTTGAGTTTCCAGCCTAATCAGAAACTAAAAAGTGAATGAAATGTCGAACAAGTAATATTAAAAAAAAATTTTAAAGTCAATTCCTACTTAAGTCAACAAAGAAAAATTTTATTTTAGTTACTTTTTATTAAATAATTACAATTAATATAAATATGTATATACGTATGACAGAATCACAATATTAAGTGGCAAAATAGACGGTATTTATTCCTAAATTTATATCCTGCTAAATATCTTATAAGAGAAATTTTTTTCTCCCATATAAAACTAAAATTAATTAATTAAATTTAATTAATGAATTAATATTTGAAAAAACTGTATTAACATCAAGTGTCATCCACTACAAATTTAAAAAAATTTATTTGAACTTGAGTGGATGAATAAAAAGTATTTTATTAACGATTGAAAATTTGAACAAGATATATAAAGGGAGAGTGTGAACTAAGAGTAGGAATTGAAAAAAAGTTAGAGTAGGCGATATTTGGGACACCTACCCTACGGTGTTCCCAGAAAATTGGCCCGCAATATGACGGTAAGGATAACGTCAAAGTAACCATCTGCTACATTGGAGAAGAGAGAGAGCATTTTAAGATCTATTTTCAAGTGCAGAAAGCAGAATTCAAATATATATTCATCATTTTGTTATTAGAAAACTACTGAGACGAAATTTCCCCATTGCTTGGCATTGGGATGGGAGTGTTGCGAGGTCAACTCATATACCACCTTAAGAAAATCTCACAGAAAACTAACTTTCTAAGAACAGGCGCAGTTTCAAATTAATACATTATTTTACTCGTAACTTTTTATCGAGCTAATTAATGTTTGGGTATTCAGGAAAAACCGGAAAACACGAGTAAAATGACCGTGCATGTAATAAAACATGAACTATTCAGAAGTTTTAAAATAGATAAATATATTGTTTTAAAGATGGCTTCGTAAGATAGTAGCATAACTTTATAGTATTTTAAATTTTAATGTGCAAAATGTTTGTAATAGTCTCTGTTTTCGAGTCATCTAAACAATTTTTCGGAGGATATTTTTTTAAACATCATTTTCGTATACAATTCACGAATAATTGTTTGTTCAGCACTTTTGTATTTTAGAAGATTTGTTCAGAGGAGACTTTTGTATTTGAACAGTTGATTTTGTAATAAATTTTGTGTTTAGTATATATGTGTGCAGAAAAATGAGATATGTTATAATACATTAAATATAAGAGGCATTACATGCTCCGTTATTTTTGCTTTAGTTAACTCAATTACGAACAACTAAGAAATACTTTATCGTTTCCTGTATTGCATATCTGTACACCAGAGATAAATGGCACTAAGTTCCAATTATTGAAAATTAAAGGAGAGTTAAATGAAATCCACTTAATGATCTTTAACTCGATACAATGATGGGACATATTGCCGTTTCCAATCGGCTAAATTGCTTGTATATAAGTGTACGCGTTAGTGCTTTGCACCACTGAAAAGAGTGCAAAAATATGTAAGAATAATGTCAAACAGTCTACGTGTAAAAACTGGACTGGTGCCTTCCTCCGTCAGAAGAATATAGAAGTTATAAGAAGTTAAGGCTGCTATGTACTAACCCCATTGGATTCGCTCACCTCAATGTTAACCTATGGAGAAAATTTGTGCACGGATTGCCTACTTCGATTCAAAGATTTTTTTTAAATGTACTCCGTCATACAGAAAGAAATTTTACATTTGTGTACATTTTTCGTTTTTAAAAATAATGCAATTAATATTTTAAAATTTAAATTATTCTGTTAAAAATCTGGTATACTGTGTTTTAAACGCTCATAAATTCCTTCGGTGGACGAAATTTATAAAGTGAATCCTGTAGCGCTTTGCAGAAAAGTTCAGGCTATCTGACAATACCAATTTTATTTGATTATCAGCATTTATGCACCTGTAAATAGTTGACAAAAATATATTTTAAATAAAAAATTTGAGGGCAGAGCTTAACCCCCCTATAGAGGGAGAGCCATTACAATCCCTCAAAATGTCAATCCTAAGGGGGGGTGGAATTCTCGAACTGTCAACTGGACTCCTCCCACCACAAGAGTCTGCAAGAAGAGGAAAAGGGAAATACGATTTTTTTCTTAGTACATAGCAGCGTTAAGTAACGATGGGCAAGGGACTCTGACTGCTGATTTTCAAACTGCTGAAGGAGATCTCTCAAATTATGCTACCCGAGCAATGCAATTATGCTACCCGAGGAATGCAATTATGCTACCCGAGCAATGCAATTATGCTACCCGGGGAATGCAATTATGCTACCCGAGCAATGCAATTATGCTACCCGAGCAATGCAAATTGTGCTACCCGAGCAATGCAATTATGCTACCCGAGCAATGCAAATTGTGCTACCCGAGCAATGCAATTATGCTACCCGAGCAATGCAATTATGCTACCCGAGGAATGCAATTATGCTACCCGAGCAATGCAATTATGCTACCCGAGCAATGCAATTATGCTACCCGAGCAATGCAAATTGTGCTACCCGAGCAATGCAATTATGCTACCCGAGCAATGCAATTATGCTACCCGAGCAATGCAATTATGCTACCCGAGCAATGCAAATTGTGCTACCCGAGAAATATTATTCTTGATACCAAATCTCATAGTATTTAGTGGGCATCGGCTGTATGAGGCTATGGATATATCTTACGGGATATCAAATTTGCAGGTTGGTGGGGGCCAGTTTATGGTGTCACGTTTAACTGGATGGAATTTGGGCCTCTCGAAACTCTCGTGGGTTCTCACTTAACTTTCGTAGACACTCGTGGCTCTACGGAAGCTAATTACAATTGCGGACTGTTTTGCTTACGGTATACATAGGCTCCCCAAATGCTATCTTCCAAGAAGAAAACGCTCTTTCACATTGGGTTGCATTGGGATATTATAATTTCAAAATTAGTATTATCGCAATTTCGTATTTATGTGACACTGCGAATCAAGCTGAAAACATTTAAACAGGAAATTTATAAAACTATTTTTTTACTATGACTTAGGGGATGACTAGTGCATAAATGTGGACAAGAAAAAAGGTCATAAAAAAGAACAAATTAGCTTTGTGTCTGTCATGTCTGATTATAATATTGTTATTTATTTTGTATCCAAAAGGAGTTTTGAGAATGTTCCAAATATTCACAAGCGAAAGCGCTTATACTTATTGACAATTTTCGATTTTAAATCAATTTGTTTACATATCTTTTGAATATAAATAAGATATGACGAAGAGTTTCTACCTTTCCTTTCTCTTAAAAGTTTTTTCCCCCCCTGAACATTTTATAATTTTGATCAGTTTCAAACTTTAGAAGCGAAACTTAATGAAATACGCCCCCCCCCCAAAAAAAAAAAAAAATTAAATACGTGAGACCTATTTTTAATCCAATGTTGAAAACGAATAACTTCAGATATACCGTAATCTCTTAAAAGATTGCTTTCCGCATATTTCAATCGCGTCTTTCTGAAACAAAATCCAATTTCATAACCATTTTTCTTTTATTACTGTGATATATCCAAAAATATTTTTAGCCAATCAAACATGAGGCGGGTCGTGACGTCACCTCGAACGCGACTCGAATGGCTCAAAAAGCTTGATTCAACTCACATACTAAACTGAAGTTACCAGCATCACCAGCGCGATCATGCTTTACTTTCAATATTTCGCAGTTTTCTACGTTTCTTTCATTTGCAGTTCAGGTAATATACAAAACTTATGATTTTGTAGTTTATTTACTTTTTTAATTGAACAAGGTAGTTTATTACAGGGTGATCCTATAAATATTTTTACTTTTTCTTTAGATATTGTTACATTTTGCTCTTGAGTATTTATATTACTCACAAAAGGAGGGTGCATTTATTGCATAAGTATCATAAAAAATATTCTGCGTATTGTATTGCTATTGTATCTGAAATGAAAAGAATACAAAGACCCTAAGAAAATCCCTTTAATTTTTTTTATTGACTTCCTATTGTTTATCAGCATTTTTATAAAAGATTATTTTTAAGGATTTGAATTTTTCATGAAGTCTGAAAAAAAAGAAATAAACAATACCTTGTAAGTTAAGTCAACAATTAAAAATTAATTTTGATGAGGAAAAATATAACTGTAATTTTAACTTAAGGGAAATGAATCTTTCAAAGTAGGAGTAAAAGAAAAAAAAAATTGACGTACTGTTTTCGGAACTTGAAAATAGCCTTGGATACTATTTTCACGTTTAAATTTTTCTTTGCAGCTTCAATGTTTCACGTGTGAAAGAAGATAATCTTTAAAGAATTAAAATTTTTCTATTAGGGAAATGAGTAGAAACAAAAATTTGAATTAGCTTTTAAATTTTGTTTGAAAAAATATTTGAGTTTCATTGTAACGAATGAAACGAGTGAGAAAAATATGTTTCTCGAAATAAAAAGAATGAAATTAAGTATAAAAAATTAACGTATAATGTAAAATGAAAGAAAACTTGACATATAATTATCTATGAGTGTACATGTGATCCTCCATAAAAAGTTGTAACAGCTGAGTCTACTTTAGAATAGTTTGTAATTAACCAAACAATCCCCATAATAGTGTACGGAAATTTATACAATTTAATGTCTGGAATAAGTTAAATATGTGAATTCAAAAATACAATCTTTTGGAGCACACTTATTTTTATGATTCTCATTTCATTTAAAGAGGTTATTTTAATACACCTTTAATTTATTTCTAGATTTATAATTAATTTACTGATTTAAACTAATAATAAGTCTGTGAGATCAGTGGGACGAACTCAATTCGAAAATGCGAATATTTCTCATCGATAGGAAATTTCAGCAGGTTGAACACCGGTTCGAAGTTAGGAGACCCAGGTTCAAATACTTGCCCTAGTGGATGGTTATTTCACACACTGACAGGAGTTACTAAATTATAAGGTTTCTTTTTAATAAGAAAAACATAGACATATTCCTGTTAGGTCTTAACAAAACATAGAATAATGATTATCTCATATAATATTATATCATAACATAACGTGGTTATTATCTCTTTCGTGAGAGAGACATACTGACATCAAAAAATGATAAAGAGTATTAACGTAAGTATTACAGATATCTTCTTCCGATGTCTTATAAAATGAAATTCTTTAAACACTGATTATAAAACGTAGATCAAATTTTGCGTTTGAATAACGTATTTTTGTAATAATAATTCTCTTTAGTGAGCAACACAATGACATCTATCGTTTATTATTCGTTAATTGTAAAGAATATTCACACAAGAAAAAGCATTTGAAGTAATACTCATGAAACAAAGTACTTACACTGATGGCTATAAAACATGTTTAGCTCAGATTACCTGTTATGAAGTTCGAATTTTGGTTATAATAACTCTCCATATGGCCTGAAAAGAAATGAAAATATTTTAATTTGCGTATGACGTAGCTTCTGTTGCTTAAATCTAGAGCAAAGTTCATTACAGTAGCACTATACACATGCATGTGCTACTTATGATTATGTGCGTGTATGATTAGAATAGAATCATGAAATTTTGCGTGTAACGCATCTTACAGGCGATAGGCATCTCTAGGGAAGGAGATAAAATTCCCCAGATCAGGTGATACTTACCTTTCTGTTGAGGAAAATTCTCAACCAGAAAAAAAATTGTATTTCTCAATTTTCATTTACGACATGACCTTAAATCCAAATTAAGCGTGCATAAATTATGTATTATTGGCATTCTAGAGTAATTTTTGACTAAAAGTAATTTCCAAGCACTTTGCAGGACTAATCCCAGTTCACGGCACGCTTCTTTCAAACAGATATCCCGAATCTCATAGTGAAATAATCCTACTTTACCGAATGCAAAGACCAGATTAGTGCTCAGAAAAAAAATTCTCCTAAATCTACTTAAAAACTCTTAATTCTTAAGTTATAAAAAGTAATTCTTTATCATTGTTTTTTCCTAACTGCTGTTTTTAC
The DNA here is from genome assembly GCA_907164885.2 of Dolomedes plantarius. NCBI lineage: Eukaryota > Metazoa > Arthropoda > Arachnida > Araneae > Dolomedidae > Dolomedes > Dolomedes plantarius. The sequence goes on from OU015501.1 coordinate 133,569,754, forward strand.
CTAACCAATTCTCGATGATCGTAATTATTTGCCTTTCGTTTTGCAAACGAAAGGATACTATATATATGTGTGTGTGTGTGAAAATTCACACACACATATATATATTAAATATATATGTGTATATATATAATATATATAATATATATAATATACACGATATATATTAAATATATAAATTAAATCATGAAATAAAGATTCCTTAAAAAGTGTACAAATATACTCTTACTGTACGAATGTTCATAAGCTGTGAACATGAAAAAATGTTATTTGCCATCTCTAAATGCACAATTATGGTGAGGCGTGTCACGTAATATTTTTATGAGCTTGTATTAAAAAAGTATATATAAAATATGATAATACGTGAAACTTGATTTTCAAGGACCGATTTGGATTAATACTGCTAAAAGCAGACTGTGCACTTTTGTAACTACACTGCTATTTCATGTTTACCTTTTTTATTTCCCAGAATTTTATGTAGAGGTGGGGAGCGGGGGAAGAGGCGAGAAGATGGGTTCAATTTCATTGTCGTTTATAGTATTTATGACAAGCAATACATCTTTACTATTCTTCATTTATATACATACATGCCTGCTTACACGCGTACATACACAACCACACACATAGTATATATAAATACATAGATACATAGATACACACAATATATATATATATATATATATATACTAGCTGAAAACCCGCACTTCGCTACGGAGTACATTCAAATTAAATACAACGGTCAATGTATGCAATTAATACCAAAAATAAATAAATATATATATATATATATATATATATATATATATATATATATATATATATATATATTTATAATAAATACTACGATCAATATATACAATTCATGTAGAAAAAAAATATATATTTATAAAAAAATCGTAAGGGATATTTTTATAGACAAAATAATGTCCAATCGTCTGCCGCATTAGCAAGAAATTTTTTTTTGTCTATTTAGTTGTTATGCACGTGACGATAAATTTATTGAAAGTACCAGAAAGAGAAATCACGTGAACAGCATTTAATAAATTAAATTCTAAAATTTAATCTTTAAAAATTCACAAAAAAATCAGAAAATAGAGGTAAAGATTCGAAAAAGATTTCATTTTAAAGGAAGTTTTATGATCTTTCTCGTGATATAAATTTTTTAACCCTCAAATTATTATTTTACATGTAAACTTAAAATAAGTTACTAAAACAGCTTAAAAACTTAATTTTAAAAAATCTGAGAAGAATTTTTCAAAAATCTTTCTTTGTGCACCCCTACACTATAAGAAGAATCGCCATGCAAAATTTGAGCTCTTTGGGTCCAGTGGTTTGGTCTGTGCGTTATATGTCAGTCACTCAGTCAATCAGTCAGTCAGTCAGTTACGGAACTGTTTATATATATATATATATATATATATATATATATATATATATATATATATATATATATATATATATATATATATATACACAGGTGGTTATCAAAATAGTGGAAACACTGAGAAACATCATGAAATCCTTTAATACGGCGCAGGATCACCTTTGTCATGTTATACTACCTGATTCACCTTTGAATTGGATTATTCAAGTCATGAATAGTGGTTAAGAATATATTGTGCCATTCTTCAGGGAAAAACATTAAAGTTCCTGTAGAGATGCTGTGGTGGATATCGATACCTAGCTCTATCTGCTTATACAGATCAGAGTGGTTGGATGATATATAGTCGGGGGGATTGTATAGGGCAAGATAAGATATTTGACTTCTTTGTCATGCTCTTCAAACCAATACTTGATATATTTAGCTGTATGTATAGGGGGATTATCATCTTGGAGAACGCCATCTCCTGCAAGAAACAATGTTTGTACCATAGGATGGACTAGTGAGCTAAAATTTCGACATAGTCCTTCTCACTCAATCTCCCTTTTAGGGTTACAACAGGGCCTGAAGAAAACCATGAGATGCAATCCTAAAACCTGATAGATCTACCTCTATGATTGACAGTTGAGATGAGACAGCAAGAATCTTACGCTTGTGTAAGTGTTCTCTAGACATACGCACGTCCTGTTGGGAGGAACAATGTGAACAATGATTCGTCGGACCAAATTCCATTTTTCGACATATTACTCGACCAGGATTTGCGCTCGTGGCACCATTATGGATGATATTTTGTATTCGCATCTATTCCAAGCGGCTTGCGAATAACTACTCTTCCGTAAATGCTTTGTTTGTGAAGTTCCCTTCTACCTGTAATGGTTGATACCGGAACATGGGGATGCCGATTGAGCTCTTCGTGTCACAATCCGCTTCAATATGTCGTCCATCTCTTTCACTCAGCTCTCCCTTTCGTCCACTATTCTGTTTGGCAAAGGATGTTTTTCCCTGCACTCTGTATTCTATCATGACATTCGATACCATAGCTCAAAAAACACCCATTAGTTTTGGGGTTTCAGTAACAGATACTCCAATTTAAACGCAGTCCAAAAATTTGCCCTTTTCACAAGGTCTGCAAGGTTTGACATTTTACGCTGTTGTCCCCAAAAACCCGATGCCCTTAGCTTCATTACTGCTACCTGACAGTAGAGTAATACATACATTAAATTATATAAAAATACCGGTGGCCAGACTTGTTTTTTATGAAATACGAAGCACATTCATAAACACCACTAATATTGATAGGTGTTTCCATTATTTTGATAACCACCTGTATATATACACCATTGGCCATTAAAATTGCAACACCAGGAAGGAAAGCAAATAACAAAACTTTATTTATTGTACGTATACAGCGTAGTAGGAAGAAAACATGATCAAATTTGTAGGTAATTTGGGGTATACAAGGACCAAAATTATTATACATAGATGCCGCCTCTGGCAGATAAAACGGCTCTAATCCGGTTAGGCATCGAGTTAAACTGGGCTTTGATGACAGATACGGGCAAGTCGTTCCATGTTGCTTCAAGTCTATGCCACACTTCATCAATCGTAGTGGCTGGAGAGCGGTAGCGGCCCAGTTTCTCAACAACCCATGGCCAGATGTTTTCAATGGGTGAGGGATCAGGAAAACGTGCTAGCCAGGGCAACAGACGAACACCCTCTATGTCGAGGTAGGTCAGGACACGACGGGCAACAATCGGTCTTGCGTTATCTTGTTGAAAGATGAAGTCTGCGAGGTCTCGAAGACAGGGCACAGCTACCGGTCTTAAGACCTGAAAAATGTAACGCTGGCTGTTAAGATTACCGACGACGCGAACAAGAGGTGTTCGTATCGTGCACTCAATAGCTGCTCATACCATCATACCAGGTTCAGGGCTCGTATGACGATATTGAATGTAAGCAGTCCACGTACGTTCTCCTCGGTGCCTCCGGACACGGATACATCCATCATGATGCAGCCCGCAGAACCAGGACTCATCTGAAAAGACGACGTGGTGCGACTTCTGTATCTAGTTTTGTCGGTGGGCGCACCACTGTAGCTGCGCGTCTCTATGCTGCAGCATCAAAGGAAGCCACAAAAATGGTCGTCGTGCAAACAGCCCGTGCTGCTCCAGACGTCGTCGCACTGTCCATGCGGATACTTGTTGTGCTGCAAACAAGCCCATTTCCTGACTCAAGGTCCGTGATGTGGCTGTACGATCCTGCAAGGCCGACCTGACAACATGTCTGTCCTCTCGGGGCATTAATGGCGGGAGGCCGTTGAGATCCTGCATGGCGTTCAGTATGACCCTCCTGAACTCATCGATTCAATATTTGCATGACAGTCGTTAGTTTCCGACCAATGCGAGTAGCAATATAGCGGAACGATAAACCGCACTCTCGATAGCCCACTATCGAATTCCGACACGTGCTGGTAGCCGTTTCTCCTTTTTATACGAGGCACAACTCGATCTTCTCACAAGCAACCAACATTCAAACGCGATTTCCGAATGAGAAACCCGCTGCATAACTTTCCTTTTATACAGAGTTTGAGATGCCGTTTCTCCCCCTTGCATCGTTCGATTGTGCTTAAATGCTAATCATTTGCGTATCCCAGCATCTTCTTACATTCATGCGAATTTGATGTTTGTATCACCCCTCCTTCATGGTGTTGCAATTTTAATGGTCAGCAGTATATATATATATATATATATATATATATATATATATATATATATATATATATATGTATGTTAGGTTGAAATATTAGAACTTTAAACACATCGTAAAACTGTAGTCATAGAGCCGAAGAGGTTAAATTTCAATAAAATGCACAATTTCATATATAACACCAGATTTATTAAGTCATTCTGGGGGCGAGATGAGGTCTTCTCGGACAAGGGATCTCCAATTCTTCTACAGAGAGTAAATGCACAAATGCAATTAAACATCACTTCATACCTCAAATTCCCAAAGTAGACCATTCCTGTGGTCAGAATTGTCATTAGGTCGGCAAATTTCGAAGATATGTGTTGCCTTATATGATAATACTTTGTAGTCCTAAAACTGCAAGGTGTCTATTTTGGCACGGGTAATTATTAGCTCGTTGCTCGTCTGAGGGTAAATATAAAAATTACGAAAAGTTAAAAAGGGGTTAAAAGAATTAGTAAATTATCGGAAGAATTATGTTAGGGAATGAGTTTAATTCAATTACGGAATGAGAAGTACTTTTTTGGCATAATATCCGCCCCCCCCAAAAAAAAAGCTAGAAAGAAAAAAAAAAGAAAAAGGTTCATATTAAAAAAAAAATCATGGTCGCCATGTTTAGTGTTTAATATCTCTAAAACTGTCTGTCTATCTACCTAACTGTATATCTATCTATCTATATCTATATCTATATATTTATACACATGTTTGCCAAAGTTCTTATTGGTTAATGTAGTCATAAATCTTCACTAAAATTTCAACTCAGATATTTACGTACCACAGTCATATTTTTGTGGAAAACACAAATACAACCCATGTATTTGGGAGTGCAAAAAGGATTCATGTCATTTATAACGAGGCTTAAATACGTTCTGACTGATAGCTTATGCTTGCCGAAGTATTAAGTCTTACAGAAAGTAATCTATAGTATTTGATTTTCATGAAGCTTTCTTATTGTGATCATTTATATTCCTTACATTTTTTCTCGCTGTCCCATTAGAAAAACGAAGTTATTTTTCGTTTAGAAATGTACAGTTATTTGAACCGGAAGGAAATGATCTATGCTATATGATATACGATAAACATGAATTAATTTTTTCGAAGTAAATTAATGCTAGTTTCAAAATTTCTGAATCTGCGGCGCAGGAAATTATAGCTGGATATAATTTTCAAATACTGCGATCAATTAAATTTTTAAATTTCAGACAAAAATTAATCAGATTTTTTTCTTTATATTTTACATATTTTTTTATTTGTTATTATAGGAAATTCGCTATAGGAAATTACGTTATAGGAAATAACGAATAATTCATTATAGGAAATTCGTTATTATAGGAAATTCATTTCAATTTTACGGGGGAAAATAATCAAATGGTGAAAATTGAATTCCATTACAAGTTATTAGATAGAATTTGAGACAAGAGTCATTATAATTCGGGTAAATTGTGTCATAAATTTTACCATTATATGTATTTGTCTGCCGAAATCTGGTAGTATATCTTTGTATTTATGATATAACTTGTATTTAATAACTATTAGGTGCTGTTATTGTAGAACAGAAGTATGTACTCTTTCCCCAGCTTTGAAATTAGTGGATAAATTACCACTGTAATACCCGCTATATAGATAAACCTTAAGAAGGATTTCTGAATAGCACGAAGGTTATCCCTTGAAGACAAATTTTAAAGGAAATGCGGTTTATATTCATAACTCTTTCAAATTAAACACAATAAAAGTTCTTTTGATGTTGAACGTTCCTTTTTTTTATCAGTGGTGATAAATCTGGTGTGATAGTAGAATCTACTAAGCTTAGATTATTTCATTTCACATTTATTAATAAGCCCAATTTATGCTTTTTACTGATAAGGCAAAGAAGCATAGTTTTAAACAATAGATCCTTGACCCAAAGTGACACTCCTACTTCTTTAAATTTTATACTTCGATGAAAAAGGATTTTTTAACGGTTCATTCACAAACCGGTCATAGTTATTGTTTAGAAAGTTATATTTTGAAATAAGCAAATGTCATCCTGTTTAACATCACATCAACTGAATTTACTTACATATACCGATAGCCATGTTTATACAATATACGGCAACCGGAATGACTTTTTTTGGGTCTGAAAATAAAACAACAACAACAGCAAAAACTTTACACAGTGAAAAGAGAAGCGTAGCTGTTGTACAGAGTCCTCTCACAAAATTTTTAGACTATACGAATCTTTCTTACAGACGCTAGACCCTGGGAAGAGATTTTCCCTGGTCTCCAAGGTGTATATGGTTCTGTTTCTTATGTACCCTGTGAATCCTCTAACGGTCCAGGCACACTATAAAGTAATAGGCATAAATATAAATAATTCCTTTATTTTCTACGTAGAGGTAGACTAACATAGACCGACTTGGGGCTTCAAATAATAACACAACAGTACCGCGACTTGCGGTACTAAGAAACTGAACTTTAAAGTCGTAACGAACACTTTCAGGCAGAATATGCGTTCACTAACAATACCCGTAACCATCGGGCTCTGAAATAACTATCGAACTCGTGCAGCCACCTAGGCTAAATACTAATACGTGCTCTATCAGTTAAATACCGCTATCACCTTCAATCTAACTTTTCTCGACTTTTTCGTATCTCTACTAATAGCGTAACGCACTACCGTACAAAATCTCCACTCCCTTCTTGGGCTCTTGCCAACTCAGTGTGTGTCACTTAAATAGCCCAGACACCTGCTCCGAACTCACTTCGACTGGCCTGCACTGCGCAGCTACCAGAAATTTGCATCTGAGCAACACGCGAACCCTACAGGTGTTACGCCGCCCCCTGTATTTGGAATCAATGCGGTCTCCTAAAGTATAGGTACCCAGAAAATCTTATACCCTGTCACCCTTTGTTTCTAAGCCCTGTTTACTGACTTGCACGGTAAAAAGCAATCAGTAAAAAGCCCTGTTTACTGACTTGAATTTTGAATCCTTTATATTTTTATTCTACTGAAAGCTAAAATTTGTAGTTTATTAACTTGTTGGAGAAACACGGCCAAGGCGCTAAAAGGGGGTTCGGGCCTTTGATAAAACCTTGGTAGTGATGTAGTCAGAAAAGTATTGCAGAAAGGGTAACAACGTCTGACGGAAACATAATTAAGGTTGCTTTTTTGACCATACATAATAAAAATATATGGAGGACCTAAATTTCGGATAGGGGTCAAGGCCTCTTTGCCCTTTCCCTGCTTATGTCCGCAAATGAAGGACTCGTATAATGTAAATTAGAACTTTCGAAAATGCATAAAACAGTGATTCTCAACCACTGTGCCACGGCAGTTTTGTGTGCCGCCAAATTCTTAAAGTGTGCTGCCAAATTTTAAAAATGTATATAGTAAAAATTATAATGCTTTTTTTTATTACGAGTAAAGTTTGTTTAAATTAAAGAAAAGTGCACTGTAAAAGAAAACCGTTGTTTTTACAGTTAAATGCCATATTTTTAACTGTTTTTATCCGTTTTAGGTAAACAACTTTTAAACTTATCTTTTTCTTTGTGTGCCGCCAAATTTGGAAATCGTTAAAAGTGTGCCGCGACAAAAAAAAAGGGTTGAGAATCACTGGCATAAAAATTAAAATATTCAATCCATATTTATTCAAACATCACCAATCACTGAAATTGATTTTGAACTTTAAAATTGTCACTATCCCATACGGATAAAAAAATAAGCTCTCTCACAATACAGTGTACTGATTTAAGAATGTTCATAATTTGTTTAGAAAATACCTTTTAATCTTTTCTTTTCAAAATTCTATTATACTTTATGAAAGATAAATTTTCCGTGCTACACCAAAATCGATAAGTTTTTGCGTGAATCTATTTTGTCTTTCCCGAAACGTTGTTGAGCGACAGGAGGTTTCGATATTTTATAAGATGTTAAAATCTCTCTCTGGTGACGTAACGTTAGCGGGTTAACTTAATAAAGTTTTTGGAGAAGTATACACAAAAGTCACGAAATTATGCTTGATTCTGGCTTATAGCGAAAGAAAGTTGGAGTTCTGTCAAAAATTTGATCAATAAATTTTCAAACAGAAAAATCACTTCATAAAAAAGTTTTGTAGGAAATTGCATTTTTATATATTTTTGACGTTTTCCAGTCAATTCTCCAGTTCACCTTCCTTCCATACTCCTGGATGTTCAATGAATTTCAAACAATTCGCATCTTTCACTAAGGATTTAAGATGTTGATTCAATCCCTGTGGGAGAGAGAGTCAAATACTGAATAAATCGCAATTTTGAAATGCCGTACAGCATAAGCTTGAATTTTAATGTTTCGAGTAATTTAAAAATTAGCTGAAGTTTTTGAACTAAACTAACCCACAGTTCTGTCACGATTTTCTTGAATTTCGAAAAGAAGTTTGGGCAATTATTTCAATAGCCAAAGTTTCTCATTACGTGCCTCAGTCAAAATATTCCTTTAAAGCAAAATTTGATATCCGCATTGAAATAATAATTTCGGCTTCAGGTATTTCGAAAGACGGGTATTTTGTAGAGTGGGGCTCAGAATGAACATGTGAAGGCAAATTCAATGTTTGTTTCCTCTAGAGCTTCCTATTAATGATTACAGATTATTAGGAATTAGTTTAATTGATTCGATTCTTGATGATCACATTACTTTTCAAATACTAAGAAAGGAAACTCTTTCATACTTCCTGAAAGCTTTAGACTTCTGAGGACTACTACTGAATATACAGGGTGTCCAGCGAAGAAGTACCTAATTTCAAATTGAAAAATCTCGAGAACAAAGATCTGTAGAAGAATGCAACAAACGGTATTTTTATCGGGAAAGCTGTAAGAATTTTATACACTAATTTTCGGAATAGTTACAAAAGCTGCTAACAGATGGCGCTGTACAACTCGTAAAAGCATGCTTATATAAACTTGTTGTCTTTGCAATCACTACATCACAATCTTTTCAAAATGTCCACCATTCGCTCTATGGAGGTGGCGCAATAAAATTTGCCATCATACCCTGTAGTTTCTCAACAGAAATCGATTCCGCTGCGACATAGATCGCCGACTGAAGCTCGCCCAGCGTGATGGGATGGTTCCTGTAGACAGTACCTTTTAATGTGCCCCATAAAAAATAGTCACAAGAACTCAGGTCCGGGGAATATGGAGTTCAATCCATGCCTGCGGCTCTATTGCTAAAAGCAGCTAACAGCGCCCTCTGTTAGCAGCTTTTGTAACTATTTCGAAAATTAGTGTATAAAATTCTTACAGCTTTCACGATAAAAATGCCGTTTGTTGCATTCTTCTACAGATCTTTGTTCTCGAGATTTTTCAATTTGAAATCAGGGACTTCTTCGCTGGACACCCTGTACTTTAGATAACTCTTCCCTAAGATAAAATTGATTCCCACCATAATTCAGTACTGTCCTGACAAAGTCAATAATTTTTTAACTTTTTTTTTTGTTTGCACTAATCTGAACGATATCTTTGGAATCAAGGGCCCGGGACTTGCCTTTTTTGGCTAGTATCTCCTATGGACGTCATCTTTTGGATGCATTTGTAATGGTTTAATGAAGGTTTCCCAGTGACACTTGTTAGGCTTGTCCCATTCGAGGTTGTCTCCCTCTCACCCAAATCAGTTGACCCACAAGGTTATAAATAAAATACTCCAATGACCCACAACTGAGCTCTTGGAGTTTAAGAGGCACATAGTTACAATAATCACAATCTGATTCTCTATTACATAGTGTTTAATTCAGAGCCTTAAAATAACAAAACGAGATTCCCTTACACCAATGGCAACTCTTCTTAATTGCTGTGTAGGGTAACAACAATGTGCAAATTGCCACAAAAGTACTTAAGACTACACTCTACAGTGGTAAATCCCCGATTAGTTTAGGATTACCAGGGTTTGACCAGTTTTATTGGATTATAGGCATTTATGTCGCTGCCAGTAGTACACACATTTTCTCCATAGGTTAAGGGCCCCGGGTTGACCCAATTGGTCGGCAGATCTGTACTGTCCGTCCGGCGCCCAGGCCCATACTAATTAACCTAACAGGTTATAGAATATTTAAACTTGAGGGTGCCTGTATAGAGTTTTCTAAACTAAAGGGCACTCTACTGGAATTATAAGCAACCCTCGTATGTATTGAGTTGAATACTCTAATGAATTAGATTCAAACACAGTTCTTATGTAATAGCAATGTTTATTCAAACATTTGCACATATAAATTTGCTTTTAAACATAAAGCATGCGTACTACTAGTGTGAGATATATAACATTCATGCAAGGGAAATACAATTCAATAGATTCACTAGTATAACTTACTCATGCATTCAAAATACAATGTGAGATACGCACAAATACTTAGAAAGTCAACCAGCAATGCTGCTTCGTAAACTTTGGCCTCTGACTACTAAATAACTTTCGCCTAACAGGAACTCGCGTAGGTTTGAAGCAACCTAGCTATACGCCTCGAGCGGCTGCTCGCAAAACTCAGCTATACACAAACCTGACTCTAGGCCTGGCTCCAGTTCGATACTTCGTTTCGTCGGCTCTACTCCTCCTTTCACTTCCTCGGCACTTCTTTAATTTAGGTGCTCGGTATTTATACCAACAGCCTATGCTGCAATTAGCATATCTTAAGTTGCTTCTTTAAATTTATTCACTTAAAAGTTCGATAATTGTGAATCGAATATTATGTAATCCTTACAAGGTGCATAACCATCGGCTGAGCTTGCAGGAATTGCTACGCGGCTACTGGTTATCAGGTTCAACACGGCTTATAAGCGAAAGCTGAGTAAGCCTTAATTATGTCGAATTACCAGGGATTTGTTGGATTCCTAAATAATAGATCTCTTCCTTAGAATTGTGACAAACTATTCTACAGATAATATGTGACATCATTTGTTTGAATTCGAGAAGAACACATGATTTTAGGACTAAGATAAATCAGTAATAGTTACAGAATTAAATAAAATAGGACACGAGATTGTCGATGTCACAGGTTTATGAAGAAGTTATTTAGATAGTTAATTGCAAGCCGGTTATTTTGGACGTGGGAAGAATATCTATGATAATAACTGGAAAAAGATATAGAAGGTTACGCAGTTCAGTGTAATCTAAGTCTCCATCTATCAGCTTTCATTCAAAGCATTTGTCAGCGCTTTCAATTCTAGACAACAGTTTTTAGTTACCTAAAAATCATCATGCTCATGTGGCTCGGTAACATTTAGTCAGTTATGTAAGAATGGAGTATGTGCTGAGGTCGATATTTTTAAAACACTAGTGAGACACAGGGAACGCATATAATGATCTAGGACTTCTAGGATGATCATGTACTATACGAGTGAGATATGATTTGTGTTATCAATATAGATTAGATTAAGGTTGCTCGAGTATCTAGAATAGTAATAGGACATGACTAACATTTTAGGCAAATTAAAGAGATTATGAAAAGTAAACAACTAATCCTAGTTGCCCAAAGCAGGAAAAAAAAATTACTAAAATCACTTCAAATAGAATGCAACAAGTTTGGAACCTATAATTATAGTTCTGCATGAAGCCGGGAACTATTTGGTATGGTTATCTCAAAGATTAATGATTAAGGTTATGGTCTCAAAGATTATGGTTATTTCAAAAAGGCGTAGATCAATTAACATTTTGATGTAAATAAACGAAACAATAGAATTTTACGGAAGAACATGATAAGAGGTTTTGGAAAAAATCTCTTTTCCTTATTTATGTCAACTATTTTAATAACATTTGCATTTTTGGAATGCTTATACGGAAAATCATATCAAATGCTCCCCGACTTGATGAACTACATTTTTAATTTTGCAACCAGTTACCATTCATTTTATTGTGGATTTTAAAAAGTTGCGTGTTTCTGTTTCGATAATGAGACAGCCCCCCCCCCCTCTTACCCTATGCACACGCACACACAAACTTTACTTTTTTTCCATACTAGCGCAATGAAACATTACTAGCGCAATGAAACATTAATCCCTTGGATTTTAAACTAGTGGGAATTTTAACTAACAATTGGTTTTAAACTAACGAGATCAGCTACTTTAAATAACAAATATTAAGCTAAAATAGGAATAAAAAATGCATAGCATACATTCAAAAAAAGAACAAAATACACTGCTGGCCACTGTAAATGCAACACCCTGAAGGAAACATGCAAATAACATGAAATTTACAACATGCATTAGCGGAGGGGAGATATGCAAATGATTAGAATTTCAGCGCAGATGCACATCACGCGCGCCTGTGGCGCCACTTCAAAGCGCTATTTAAAGCTTGGAGATTTCGACGATTTCAAGTTCGGAAATTGTGTTTTTCTTGTGGTTTTTCAAAAAAAAAACGATCAATTATGCCTCGTCGAAAACAGCGATCATCTTTTGATCAAGTATCCGAGTTCGACAGAGGAAGGATAGTGGCCTACCGAGATTGTGGATTATCTTTCAGGGAAATCGGTAGTCGTGTTGGACGAAACCAAACAACTGTAATGCGGATATGTGATCGTTGGATGCAGGAGGGTATG
>OU015501.1:133587413-133589913 GCA_907164885.2 Dolomedes plantarius
TTTTCCATCCTCTAAAATGCCACTGGAGAGAAAGAAGTACTGACTATCTGGAAAAAACTATATGGTTCTGTTTCTTATGTACCCTGTGAATCCTCTAACGGTCCAGGCACACTATAAAGCAATAGGCATAAATATAAATAATTCCTTTATTTTCTACGTAGAGGTAGACTAACATAGACCGACTTGGGGCTTCAAATAATAACACAACAGTACCGCAACTTGCGGTACTAAGAAACTGAACTTTAAAGTCGTAATGAACCCTTTCAGGCAGAACATACGTTCACTAGCAAGACCCGTTACCATCGGGCTCTGAACTAACTATGGAAATCGTGCAGCCACCTAAGCTAAATACTAATACGTGCTCTATCAGTTCAATACCTCTATCACCTTCAATCTAACTTTTCTCGACTCTTTCGTATCTCTACTAATAGCGTAACGTACTATCGTACAAATCTCCACTCCCTTTTTGGGCTCTTGTCAACTCAGCGTGTGTCACTTAAATAGACCAGACACCTGCTCCGAACTCACTTCGACTGGCCTGCACTGCGCAGCTACCAGAAATTTGCATCTGAGCAACACGCGAACCCTACAAAACTACTCGAAGGAGCAGAATGTGCGGAAAGACGAATTTCCTCATCTTCTTAAAGAACTGATGGCTGTGCTAGGCACCCGAGGTCTCTTTGATGTCAAAGATATAATAGATTAAGCTATCCAATATTTGTAATATGTATATATAATTGTGTATCAAGCTTTTGATAAGCGCTTTACTGTCTAACTTTGTGTCAAGTAATTTTTCCTCTTGGATTTAAAGGCGAAAACACAGATGTCACAAAGTAGCCGCACTCGGCGGAGCAACTTTGTGACACATTTTAACCTTAACTTCTCAATGGTAATTAAAGATCCGGGTTAGCGCAATACATTACTACGTAAGGAAAGGATGTACCAATGTTTCGCAATTGTTCGTTTTGGGCTGCTTTTAAAGCTGATCGTCTGGCACAGGAAGAAACTTAAAATCCGTCAGAAATTAACTCCATATTACGGTAGTTGTAATATATTCTTAAGTTGTGACCTGAAGTTGTTAAATCTAGCTACCAGTAGTCAATAGAGATTAATAAATTTCTTTGTTCGTTTATTCCTATTTATGCTTTCATTGAAGAACCCTCTCGAATCCTCTAGTTTCTGAGATTTTGTAGCTTTCGAAATCGTTTAATGGTTGAACTAAAATTTCTCTCAGCTAATACATTTTATTTCTGTCATTTTTAATTAAAATATTCATTTTTACTATTGTATACAAAATTTTGTAAATTTTACAAATTGTCGAGTCTAATTGTAACTGCCTCAAAAAGTTGCACTTCAAGTTTTTTAATAGGGATCTGGTTCAGTTTCTAAAAGGGAATTCATATATCCTGCAAATTTTTGTTGAAGTTATCAGGATTTTGTGTGTTTCCAGAATCTTCTTTTTTTCATCCCTATAATATTTTCACAGGAAGCACTTAATACATTGCTGGTATAACACACAGTACTGGTTCATACTTTTATCATTGGAGTTTAAAATACGCACCGGGAAATGTTTATCCTCAAAGAAATTTCTAAATAGGTTCAAAATATTTTCTATTCTTGGATTATTGCTATTTCTGAAACAAGGAAGAAAAAATTGAAAATGTCTACTCTGGAAAGAATTATGATCAGAAAATAATTTCCGACTAATTTCCGACATTCAGAATTCTTAATATCGCAAGGGTAGCTTATTTGTATAAACATCACCTGTAGATCGCAAAAATCCTTGGTTCGAAACCCGGCCGCAGCATTCTTTAGCATTAGTGGCGCACAAATGTAATGAAGAACGAGAATGAAGATCTAGCATAGGGGTTCCTAACCCTTCTCCTACATCGACCCCCTCACACTTTCTCTATAATATACAGCATACAACATAATTATAATACTAATTATTGTTCATATTACACTTAACGTTGACAATTTGACTAAAAATATGAACAAAAAATTAGAAAAAGTGGTTCATTAGGTTTATGTTTTATTATTTTTGTACTATTTTCATTTTTAATTTCACAAATATAAACAAGATTTCAGAAAAACAGATTGAAATTGCACAAACATCGCCAAGAAAAAAAAACGAAACTGCTTCTGATTGGTTGCATAGGGAGGACCCATGTGCTGTTTAAGGTCCAGTGGATTTCCTCAGTTCTACCTAGTGTTGGTACACAAATAAAAGCCGACGGCGGCATTCGAGGCATGTGCAAAAGCGTCATGACATTCGACTTAGATGCGTGGATCACTCCGCCCTTTGCAAATCTGTATTTATACATATTAAAACGGATATTGTTATCAAATAATTAAATTCCTAAAAATTAAATTAAATTTTAAAACAGAATAAATTATCATAGACCCTCAATAGACCCCTGGAATACTATAGACCCTTTTTAAACTTCCATCGACCCCCAAGGGATCCACCTGGACCCCGTTGGAAATCCCTGATCTTGCA
>OU015501.1:133594913-133607413 GCA_907164885.2 Dolomedes plantarius
ACAAATGATCTTCATTCATCGTGGTAACTAACCCTAATAATAACTAACAGCAGATTTCGCGACTTTGCATTATCTGATTAATTGGGTATAAGGCAGCAGAACATGGAAAACTTAAAACTTAAAAAAACTCACGGCGCAACAGTCCGATGTGGACCAGGGCCGGCGGTGCCCATCTCCGCTTTCGTAACCGTGGGCTTGGGGTGCCATACAGCATATATCTCAGTCAGGTGGTCAACCTGACGTGGGACCCCCAGAGTTTAGTTCCCAAGCATGCTTGGTCCTCATTTTATCGACCCACTGAAGAGATGAAAGGCTGAGTCGACCTTGCCCAGTCTCAGGGTTGAACCCTGGACTTGTGGGATGGCAGCTTGACGCTTTGAACATGGAATACAGCAAACTTTATTTGTTATATCGAATTAAGGAACTATACTAGACTGAGGTAGTAAAAATATTTAAATTGTAAAATAAAGTTCAAATGAATATACAAGCAAGATTAAATATAAAATATTTAGTAATTTCATTTTCGGTAAGCTGCACTTTTATACCGCTTTATATTAATCAGCTCATAATATGCCTGATAAATGTGAGAAATTACAATTGAATGGTGCAGGATCAAAACTGGGATTGAGGTGGCTTCTTGATAGCGCGTAGGCTTTTGGTGATGAAGGTGCTCGGATTGAATCCCGAAAAACGCCATTAAATACCTCCGTTTCTAGGCCTGATATGGGCACGTTAAATCCGTAGACCGGAGAGTCCCTCTATGATGCCAGAGACGATGGGAGAGGGTACGATCTCCCAGATGTCAGCCCTGAGGGTGACTGAGGTGACACCTGGATAAATCGGACTCCAACCTTGCGGTGCCATTATAGAACCGGAGCTGCACCCCTCTGCCCGATACCCTATATGGACCTGGCCTGAAATAGATTCCGGCCAGGGGGCTTTAGAAACAACAAACAACAACATAATCAAAACTAGCAATCGCCATTTTTTCTTTTCGTAAAGGACAAATAACTATATATCTGTTACATTTTTGAAGATATAAAGTTGAATTTTATCTTTAGACAAAAATCCCACGTTATTTTTTATTTAATAGATCATTTAAAAAAAAATTTCGTTTAATGAATTACAATAAGAAAATATTCTTTATTCACTTTTGAAAAAAAATTGGAGATTGTTAGTTTTGATCCTACACCACTGAATTACAAATAAATAGTATTAAAAAATTTAAGAGATTTTGTTTGAACATTTGAGAACATTTTTGAAGATATAAAGTTGAATTTTACCTTTAGAAAAAAATCCCACGTTATTTTTTATTTAATAGATCATTTAAAAAAATTTTCGTCTATTGAATTACAATAAGAAAATATTCTTTATTCACTTTTGAAAAAAAATGGAGATTGCTAGTTTTAATCCTACACCACTGAATTACAAATAAGTAACATTTAAAAATTTAAGAGATTTTGTTTGAACATTTGAGAATATTTTTGAAGATATAAAGTTGAATTTTACCTTTAGAAAAAAAAATCCCATGTTATTTTGTTATCAGTAGACCATTTTTCAAAATTTTTGTTTTAAACTGATTGAATTACAGTAAGAAAATATCCTTAACTCCCTTTTGAAAAAAGAAATGGAGATTGCTAGTTTTGATCCTACACTACTCAATTACAAATAAGTAACATTTAAAAAATTAAGAGATTTTGTTTGAACATTTGAGAACATTTTTGAAGATATAAAGTTGAATTTTACGTTTAGAAAAAAATCCCACGTTATTTTTTATTAGCAGACCATTTTTCAAAAATTTTCGTTTTTAACTGATTGAATTACAAAAAGAAAATATCCTTTACTCACTTTTGAAAAAAAAATGGCGATTGCTAGTTTTGATCCTACACCACTGAATTACAAATAAGTAACATTTAAAAATTTAAGAGATTTTGTTTTGTAATTTACTTTTTAATTTAGGTTTTGTACAGGGATGTCAATGTAATAGCTATTATTAATGACTAAGTTTATTAGTTCTATGCCTTAAAAAATAAATTTAAAAAATATTAGAATGGATTTATACCAAGTGTTGTTGATTAATTAAAAAAGACTCGTGCAAACATGAATTAAGAAAACGGTGAAAATACTTGAAAGATTTTCGAGACCTATCGTCATAACAGGATAACAGGAACACATACATCTTAAGGCTGCTGTGTACTAACCCTATTGGATTCACTCCCCTTAGTGTTAACCTACGGAGAAAATTTGTCCATGGATTGCCGATTTGGACTTAAAGATTTTTTTTAAAAATTGTACTCCGTAATAGAGAAAGAAATTTTACACCTTGGGGAATTTTTCGTTTAAAAAAATGCTAATAATATTTTAAAGTTGAAATTATTCAGGGGGAAAAATCTGGTAGAGTGTGTTTTAAACGCTCATAAATTCCCTTGGTGGACACAATTTACAAAATGAATCCTATTGCAAGGTGAAGAAAAGTTCAGTCTATCTGAAAATACCATTTTTATTGGATTATCAGCATTTATGTAGCTGTAAATAGTAAACAAACTGTTTCCATAGGTTAACATTGAGGTGAGCGAATCCAATAGGGTTAGTACACAGTAGCCTTAAGGTCAATGCATTTGGTCCAACTATTTTAAAGCTTTTTTATCCCCCTCCATAAAGTAAGACTTGTCGAGCTCTGCCCAATAAACATTTGTTTCACTAATCCAGAATTTCGCGTAAATATCTGCTCTGCCCGAAATTTATTCATATTTGGGAACAACTAGTAGTCCCAGAGGGTTAGTACACAGCAGACTTAATATCCTACTATAATAAATAAGCGAGATAACTAGTTTCTAATTAATATAGGTTTTCACCAGGCGGAGAACAGTAGATGTGATTGTCTCTATAGGAAATTTACGAATCTAAGGATTATTAAACTCTTTGATATAGGAAGATAGACAACAGAAATTTCCAGGAATATGCCGTAGAGGCAGTGGCAGAAGTAGAGATGAAAGAGGTAAGGTTTGTGAGAGGAACGAGGGGTTATGACCACCTGCCTACGCATTAGAGCACACCCGATAACAAAGAGAACAACAAAGCAGCGTTTTGGGAAAAATAAGAGAAAATGGAACCGAGATGATATTAATTGAATATGAAGATAGAATTATGAAGTAAAATTAAGAAATAAAGGAGTAAAATCAAATGATTAATAAAAAAATTGTGCGGTCGGGGGACCCCCGTCAGGAACGAAGTTCCTTACGTTATTTTTTCAACTCTAAACGTGATTTAATATGTAGATTTCTATTGATTATATATATGTATATATACATATATAAATATACACATACATACATACATATATATATATATATATATATACACACATATATATATATATATATATATATATATGTATATTTATATATATACATACATATATATGTATATATATATATTTATATATACAATATATATAATATATATATACTGCGCTATTCCAAGAATGAGTGGGAATAGAAACGGCCAGCGCTTGTGCGGGGATTTGAACCACGGACCGCTCGCTCCGTAGTGCGATAGTCCGATACTCCGTAGTCCGATGCGATAACCATTCAGCCACAGAGTTCTTGAGAAAAAGCTCTTATGAAGGGGGCATAACCATTTTTCGTTACGTGACGATTCCTGCTAGTTCACGCTACTGTAAGCCGCGTAAAAGAACTTCGTTCCAAAAATCTGGAAACTGGAATATCAAAAGACGCATTCACGAGCAGATATTATTGCAGATAGCAGATAAGTTAACGTAGTTATGTCATTCACTAAAACTGAGAATTAGTATACAGAGCAGACTTCTTTATAAAGTCAACTACACATGAAGAGTCACTACTGTGAATCCTTTTCACATCAGAAAATTTAAATTTCCTTCCGAATTCCCACGACTGTTTGGATGGATTTAAGAAATTCTTGATTTTGAGCATGCCTTGATTTGAATGCTCCTAAATACACGCACCAAAGGCACGTTTAGTTTGAACAATATAAAACAGATTTATAATCACCGGGAGGTATGCTACATGCGCCTCACTTACGAAACTGAGGCATTGAGGTTTTCATGCGAAGAAAACAAAGTTTATTAAAGGCTTTAAATATAACTTCAAAGTTGAAGCGGGAGAGGATTTTTCTCAACTTAAATCACAGGGGTGGGTAAAATGGAAGGACCACTCACCTATTAAAACTTTGAGACTTATTGAAGGGTAAAAGAGTAACTTCGTTGGAGCAGAACTGAATTTTTTGACGGCGTTATCATGGACTGAAGAGTCAAAGACCCTGAAAATAGCCAAAGATTTAAGAGAGTTAATTTGGAAAATGAACCCGAACATACAAGTATGGAGCGGTAAACGTAAATGTAGGCCACAGTTTTTTTGACTCGGGGGATGATATGATTAGGCCGGATAAGGCATAGAGACAGAAAATGGTTTTCTAAGCACAGTAGTATTGTCATAAGTTAATGGGTTGAATGGTGATGAGTTACTAAATTGATGGTTTCCTTCATTTCTTATTCTGAGGCGTAAAATGAGATCATTAAAAAAAGAATGAAAGTACTGCTAATCGAAAATCAAGAAATTAAATCTATGATTAAACTGATGTATGTGTGATCTTATAATAAAAATTTTTATTATTTTTTTTTCAAATCTAACTCCCATGATACCCAAAATACATCAACTCAATTAGTCTCTCTGCTTGCCTTTGTTAAAATACAAATGAAAATAAATAAAGCATCCGCCAAGTTACGATATATATGACGTACAGATTTTTTTATTACAAAGATCACAAGGCTTTATTTAGTTTCTACTACAAAATAAAAAAGGGATAGTTGTAAATTTCACGAAAGCGAAATGACCTAAATACGATACCATAGCAGAGCATATTATTGTATTTTCTTGAGTGACAAGATTAAATGATATATGCGGGTCAGAGCACATGTTTTGCGTGCGGGGAGATCAGTGAACTTGGGGGCTTCATTTATATTAATCTACCGGCCCTCGTCCACGATAGGAAATGCGGGATGACCTTCTATTAGTTAGAAGTGTACGAAGTGTTCGATAGTGATTTTGAGTAAAATTTATGACATCATTCATAAATCAATTGGCTAGACAAAAACACTTGCTTGTTCCTAGGAGTTGTTATTATAGAAAAAATCATTAAAATGTGTTGAATTAAGAAATTTCAGATCATAAATTTCTTAATTGTAATGCAAACGTAGTTTCTATTCATTAACGCAAAATTTGCTTTTATATTATATTTAAATTTTTTATGTTATAATTTGAAAAAACTTGTGCTCTTTTAAATCTGGTTCATGCTAGAGGATAAAAGGACTTGTTAACATATTACATTGCTGCATTACATCGCTGCATTGCATTAACATTGCAGGAATAATCTATTCCCCCAAAAGTTTTCTCTCTTTTTTGTTATTTTGCTAAGAAAGTTACTGTAGGATTCAATATATATTTTTTCTTTAGACAGTAAAATACAGGTTGAGCATTCTTTATCCAGAAAACCAATATTCAAAGTGCTCTGAAATTCAAAACTTTTTGTGAGCCGACTGGACGTCACAAGTGGAAAATTTCACACTTGCCCTTTCTTACTTTCAAGTGGGGCTCTGATTTTCGGCTGGAACTAGTTTGTTACCAAAACCATTATTTTTGCTTGTCACCTCACTAACGTCAAACACATACGCACTCTTACAGTGTTTTCTGCCTATTTTCAGATCTGCGGGAAAAATATTTCATGGAAAATATCAGAAAAGATTGATAGACTTACGTGTAACAAGAAGCGTTGATGCTCATCTCTCGCCCAAAAAGTGAAATTATTCATGGAAGTTGACAATGGTTTGAGCAGTGAAACGCATTTCAAAATTGCATGGTGACGCTTAATAACTGTCGGCTCTCCACATGGGCAGATGAGATTGTTTCACCTCAGTTTCTGATGATTTTGTAGACATTTAGTTTCGTTCACAAAACGATCGAAACTGTTGCGTAAATTACCTTCAGGCTTTGCGGACAAGGTGTATAACAAACGTAATAACGGGTTTTACATTTAAACGTGGATCCTAACTTCAAGATATCTCATTACGTATTCCAAAATCCAAAATCTGGTCCCAGGCATTTGAGTTAGCGATGTCCAACCTGTGCTTTTTGCGATTTGCTTTCTTAGCTTTCAAATGGCAAGCAAAAATACGAGTAAAATACCAGAGGCAGATTTATATTTCCTGCAAAATTCTAATATGTTCAAGTCTGACGACATCAGGTGACGAAAGGGTAAGTGTATACACACACCTAAATACACAATATGAATCTATGTGTGTGTATATTCCCCATACATTATATACCCCTTATAAAATTCCGTATATATATATATATATATATATATATATATATATATATATATATATATATATATATATATATATATATATATATTGCGAGGGATTGAATTTGAAAATATACGAAATTCCCTGCATCTTCGGGATAGTCTATTTGTAGAATACCGGATTTACGGTTAGGAGACTTGGGGTCGAACACTAATCCTGGCAGACAATCATTACAAAGAGGCTCAATCACTGAAAAGATCGACAACAGACCGTCAGAAAACTTATGCGAAATATTCATGATGTTAACGCATCGGCATCCTAAAAAAATAAATGTATAAAAGGATGAATACAAAATATATGTACAGGCAGGGCCGCCCAGAGGGGGGGGGGAAACTGGGGAACTTTGCCCCAGGCCCCTAACTGCCAGAGGGGCCTAAAAAAATTTCAAAAAATTTATTTATTAGATTTCCTCCGAAAGAAAATTCTGAAACTTGTACCGTACTTCAAAATTCAAAATAATCTCCTGAAAAAAGGGCCCCCCCCCCAAAGAAAAAAAAATATTCGATTAATCAGATTTCTCTTACTACACAATAGTGTTCTGAAAAATAGTCTTGGGGCTCCCAACAGAAGTTTGCCCCAGGCCCCGTAAAGTCTCTTGGTGGCCCTGTGTACAGGTCCCCACTCTGTCTTTGATCTCTTAAAAGGAAGAGGGAAAATGTGAGGAAAACACTAAGAGAAATTAGAGTTTCTGAGATCGCCAGAATAGTTTTGGTGGTAAAATACAGTATTCAAATCCGCGTCCTGTTTGAGGATCGTTATAGACTATGAGCATAACTGTAAACTACTTTTATTCAAAAACACTGAAAACGCAGTTTTTACAAAATGTAATAAATTTTGGATATTTCAAGTAAATTTTTAAAGTATATTCCTTATATTTCCTTTAAATTTGCTAAAAACTCCAAAGGAAATCTTGAGATAACAGATGGGTCCACGATTATTTCTTAGATAAATCAATGAACAAAAAATTCTGTAATATTAAACAAATGGAACACTGATTTGTCTTGTGCTTATTGAAATTTAATCTTTCCAATATTTTAAATGTTTCAGGAAATGTATGGGAATATTTGTTTATGTGGGTATTTCGAGCAGTAGAACAAAATAAAACAACGACGAAAGGCATGCCTATTCAACAACGGTATTCTCTTTCTGCTTTTTCAGGGAAAAGAAAAAGTAGATGAAACAAAACGCCTATTCGAAAATTGAAAGGAATATGAGATCCCAGAAATTTAGTCTTTTACATTGTAAAAAATACAACGATTCATATTTGCATGACATTTTAGACACTTGTGTCCCAGAAGTTTTTTCTAAAATATTCAGAAATTACCATAGCATGTACACTTTAATATTATGAGGAACAGAATATTTCTTAGAGCTAAAAATTCGATTTAAAAAAGTGTCTTTTTATTCTTCTTTATTTTAAAAATATTCAAATATGTTCCTGTAGAAAACGTGTTGTCTTTTTGACGAATACATTGTGTGCGTTAAGTATGTATGTGCATGTGTATTGAATTTTCAGTGATGCTAAAGTTAACAGAAAGAATTAATGCTTGGAGTAAGAAATTTTGTCAACCTTCATTTACATTTCGTCACGTATTTTCATGCCCTTTCCTAAATTTTTACTTCCTAAATTTTTTCCTAAATTTTCTTACCTAAATTTTTTCCATACTCCTTGTTTTCTTCTCTTTTCTGTATCCCATGTTGGCAATTTCAACCCTTTAATTTTTTTTCTGCTGTGCAATGGCAATATTTGATGGGCTTCATTCTGGCAGCCATTGTTTGCTGTGAATGCGATCTCTTGTCGAACTCCCGATGATTAAAGCCGTATCGAGTTTTGAAATTTACGATTACGTGTTCCTTCTTTTCTTATTTATAGAGAATACTTTAAAGATTTTTCCTCAACATTTTTTGCAAGTTTTGAGGGCTATATTTTTCTCTTTACCCCCTTTTGATTGACAATTAGACTAGATTAACAGTTCATTAGAACACGATCAGTATGATTACGATTACGATTAGAAATTCGCTTCTTGTTTCAGGCCGTTTCGATGCGGGAGTTCAAGAGAACATAGGGAAAGAAAAAACTAAATACAAGACTTAAATGTGAGTAACCCCAAATAAACCTACTAACAAAATTTACCTCGATTCGTTTTGACATACCCTTATAATGCCCATAAATTTTGATAATGTTACTATACTCTCTATCCCTGACGTTACAACAACAGCATACTAAATAAAACAAAAAAAATTTAAATCAAAAAACAAATTACCAACTTAATATTACTACAAGATTAATTAGGAAAAGTTCCATGACCAAACACTGATATGAAGTGTTTTGCTGTAATTTCCTGGTCAAAGAAACAATTTTAATTTCTTCAAGTCCTACACCTGTGTAAGCATAAAGTTTGAAAATATGCATAGTTCAGAAATGACTCCGTACACCACAACAAATAAGTTGTTAAGATAAAGCTTCTTGGAGGGATTTAAATGGAAATGAATGCTAATAATTTACTGAAGTTCCCAAAATCCATGGGCTAAAAATTCAATTAGCGAATTATCCGTTCACCACACACATATAACCCCCCCCCCCCTATAAGAGAGAGAAAGAGAAATTAAGCATATTATACGAAAGTATATTAACAACATGGCTCATAAGCAAAGGAATATATCAGACTTTTTCCAACATAAAAACTAAAAATCTATGTTGGAATCTATTTTATTTAATTTTAATATTTTTTGTTTTATTATTATTATTTTTACTTTTATTATTATTTTATTATTATTTTAAGGCCGTTTAACTCCATTTAAAACACTATATGTCACCCAATTAAAATTATATATAGTCACTCAATTAAAATTATATTTTGATTATATAGAACCATTATTGTATTCGCTCGAACTCCTTAGCAAGGATACAACTGTTGTATCCTTGCCATTGTTGTATCCTTGCCTAATTGCAGGAGGAGTATCTCGAGGCATCGAGACCGTAATTACAAGTCCTTTGTATTTTTACGGAGTTTAATGTGTACGTTTCATTACTTCTGAACGCCCTTGGTATTAGTCAGAATAAATTTGCAGGAACTCGAGTAAGAGAATTTCTATATTAATCACATTTTTATAATTTTCGAAACATTAAAAAAATTTCAAAATCTAAAATGAATTAATTAGTTTTAACCTCTAGGTATCTAAATTAGCTTTTACCTTTACATACAATGGATGGACTTTGCAAACATCCTCATTTTAGTTATTAATGAAATAAATTAACGTTTGATAAAATGAAGGATTTAAATGCTTTACACGAAAAATTTTCGAAGTGTTGCTTAACTCTCATGCATACTGAATTGTATTACAGAGTACAGAAATAACTCTTTATTGAATAAAGGTTCTAGTTGCGAGAAATTAGAATTATAAATTTAAGTATCGAACCAAAATATATAGCTTCTCGAATTGGGTGTCAACTCACGGTATCCGTACGCTTTTAAAAGGGCATTTTAGTTTTCGAAAAATAGATTTTCCACTTATACAATAATATCAAAGCCTAATCTTTTATTTTTCTATTCTATTTGAATTAGGTTTCTATCTTAACTAAGAGTCGAGTAACAGAAATTTTAACAAATTAGAATTATAAATTTAAGTATCGAACCAAAATATATAGCTTCTCGAATTGGGTGTCAACTTACGTTATCCGTACCCTTTTAAAAGGGCATTTTGGTTTTAAAAAAATTGATTTTCCACTTATACAATAATATCAAAGACTAATCTTTTATTTTTCTAATTCTATTTGAATTTGGTTTCTATCTTAACTAAGAGTCGAGTAACAGAAATTTTAACAAATTAGAATTATAAATTTAAGAATCGAACCAAAATATATAGCTTCTCGAATTGGGTGTCAACTCACGGTATCCGTACGCTTTTAAAAGGGCATTTTAGTTTTCGAAAAATAGATTTTCCACTTATACAATAATATCAAAGCCTAATCTTTTATTTTTCTATTCTATTTGAATTAGGTTTCTATCTTAACTAAGAGTCGAGTAACAGAAATTTTAACAAATTAGAATTATAAATTTAAGTATCGAACCAAAATATATAGCTTCTCGAATTGGGTGTCAACTTACGTTATCCGTACCCTTTTAAAAGGGCATTTTGGTTTTAAAAAAATTGATTTTCCACTTATACAATAATATCAAAGACTAATCTTTTATTTTTCTAATTCTATTTGAATTTGGTTTCTATCTTAACTAAGAGTCGAGTAACAGAAATTTTAACAAATTAGAATTATAAATTTAAGTATCGAACCAAAATATATAGCTTCTCGAATTGGGTGTCAACTCACGGTATCCGTACGCTTTTAAAAGGGCATTTTAGTTTTCGAAAAATAGATTTTCCACTTATACAATAATATCAAAGCCTAATCTTTTATTTTTCTATTCTATTTGAATTAGGTTTCTATCTTAACTAAGAGTCGAGTAACAGAAATTTTAACAAATTAGAATTATAAATTTAAGTATCGAACCAAAATATATAGCTTCTCGAATTGGGTGTCAACTTACGTTATCCGTACCCTTTTAAAAGGGCATTTTGGTTTTAAAAAAATTGATTTTCCACTTATACAATAATATCAAAGACTAATCTTTTATTTTTCTAATTCTATTTGAATTTGGTTTCTATCTTAACTAAGAGTCGAGTAACAGAAATTTTAACAAATTAGAATTATAAATTTAAGTATCGAACCAAAATATATAGCTTCTCGAATTGGGTTGTCAACTTACGGTATCCGTACCCTTTTAAAAGGGCATTTTGGTTTTAAAAAAATTGATTTTCCACTTATACAATAATATCAAAGACTAATCTTTTATTTTTCTAATTTTATTTGAATTAGGTTTCTATCTTAACTAAGAGTCGAGTAACAGAAATTTTAACAAATTAGAATTATAAATTTAAGTATCGAACCAAAATATATAGCTTCTCGAATTGGGTGTCAACTTACGGTATCCGTACCCTTTTAAAAGGGCATTTTGGTTTTAAAAAAATTGATTTTCCACTTATACAATAATATCAAAGACTAATCTTTTATTTTTCTAATTCTATTTGAATTAGGTTTCTATCTTAACTAAGAGTCGAGTAACAGAAATTTTAACAAATTAGAATTATAAATTTAAGTATCGAACCAAAATATATAGCTTCTCGAATTGGGTGTCAATTTACGGTATCCGTACCCTTTTAAAAGGGCATTTTGGTTTAAAAAAAATAGATTTTCCACTTATACAATAATATCAAAGCCTAATCTTTTATTTTATAATTCTGTTTGAAATATGTTTCTATCTTAACTAAGAGTCGAGTAACAACAATTTTAAGAACAGTTGTCAAAGAATTTTATAACCGGAAGTAGCTTTTCTCAAAATGAATTTTCTCATGATTTTTCTTTACGCAAAGCATCCTACAATAAGAAGTTATGCATGAAATACTTTAAAATTTTTAATAGTTGCTTTTCAAATGTTTATAAAGGGAATAGACTACGCTCATCATTGTAGATTAATTAGTTTTTCTTTTTGTTAACATTGGTATAAATTGCAAATGATAGTGAATTTTAAGCAATTTTTCTGTACACCAGTACTTAATAAACTGCTACAGCTTCTGAGGTTAACAGAATATTATCATGAGAACACTCTAATCTCTGGAGAAAGTTATTATCTTCATTCTCCAATTTATAAAATGCTAATATATTTGTTTGGTTTTGAGTTATCATGTTTTGCAGAAATGCCAACTTTGCACAAATTTGTTTACCATTTTTTCCCCCTTGAAAAAATTATTTTAATGTAACAGCTAACTTTTTTATAATTTTCTTACAAGTTTTAACTTACATCTCAGTATATAAAGATAAGATTTTAAAAAATTCAAAAAATCACCTCCGCAGGTGTACGGATTACCTTAATAGGAATGAACAAAATTATCTTAAAATGCATCAAGCTCACAAAATACTCGTACTCAGAGCTTATACCTCTAAACACCCGGACGCTAAATTATAATTTCTCACCTCTCGCACTGCTACTAAATTCCTTCTCGTCACTATGCCAGGGGATGGCCAAATGGCTGGGGCGCTGGC